>LPNX011092487.1:0-109869 GCA_001517045.1 Pseudotsuga menziesii | reverse complement strand
ATAATGATTATATAAAACCCTTATGAAATATTAGGGTTTGCTGTAAAAAAACGTATTCACTTCCAACAACAAAATACTACATCAAGAAAGTCCTTTGTGTAGGTTTTAATATCAAAATAACCTACAACTGCCCATAACATGTTCTAAGGAATATATTTTATAACCGATTTGAGTTCTATATACTTCAAGATTGAGCTTCTATTGGCAGAGGTTTTGGATACATTAGTTGCACAACATTGCGGATGCTGCGCAATCTCAAAAGACACTGCGCAAGAGGAAAATTAGCGCGTAAAGGAGAGATTAGAATATATTTTATATTTTGTGTCACCCTTTGTTGTTTTGGACCATATTTTGTGGATATTGGTCATCATTTTGTAAAATCAGTTAAGAATTAGTTAGAAGTTGTCTAAGTGGACCTTGAATGTAAAGGCGCAATCCTATAAGTAGAAGTACAATGCAAGTGTTAGAAGAGACTGATCGCAGATTAACTTAAGCTCGATTGGAATCTATCCTTTTGAGAAGGGAGAAATCTGATCTTAGTGAAGAATATCTTTGAGTATCTGACTGAGATTGGTTGATTCGTGAACTATGATTTTTTAGCGGAAGTAATATGACAAGGCAAAAGTTGATCTGAATTACTACATCTTTCTATTTTACTATTTTATTGTCTTCTACGACTCTATGATGAATGTTAAGTGAATGCACGACATGGATCTATGATGCGATGTTTTCCTGCTTTAAATGATGTTATTTTACAGGATCTGTTTGCGCATCAGTATGTTTACTGCATGTATAACAAAATGATGCGATTTGATGAAGAATAATGATGAATGATGGTATGAATGCTTAAATAAATGGTCAGATATGTTAATGCTATGTTGAGTTGTTAATATTGATGCCACATCATCCCTTCCTATTCTGCGGAAACTTGGTTGCTTCAGCTCTCCCTCGAACATATCGGGTGAGACCTCATCCTCTCTATGGGTTTTTCTAGATAGGGTAAAACCGATCTGGGCCAGTGCTCAGGGAGATCGTGGTGGTTTGGTTGTCTACAGAGTCGAAACCCCTATCGATTGGGTTTTGTTGTCTGGGTTTGTGCCAACAAATGGTTCTGTTTCTGGGACCTTGTTGCAACTAAAGGGAAGACATGTTGTGACATCCAACAAGACCAAAAATTCAAGACTGGTTCGACCAGAAGTTGCGAGAATTTGCTGAGACAGAAAATCAGAACGCTGGAATGACGATATATAAGTGGTTGGAAAGATACATACACGATGGTCCACATGAGTACTTTTTCTATGAATTCATGATCATCATGTACGAGTGGTTGGAGCGGTTTACCTATCGCAAGAACAATTTACAAGGAGGTGAGCCAACGTCCTAGACCTGAGAATTGATCCAGGAGTTGCAGGAAACTGACAACAAAGTGTCGCGGGATGTTGAAGTCTAGTTGGACAACATCTTAGAAGGCTATATCACCGAGTTTGTGGGGTATATTACTAAGTACTACAATGAGCAATAAAGGAATTCTTCAATGGACCAATAGGTAGCTTCTTGTTGTCATTGAAATTATCAATTAAGATGCTTGTCTATGAAAAATGCATATTGAAGATGCACCTCGAGTAGTAGAATTCTGGTGTGTGGGGGATGTGGATACCACGAAGAAAGGGGGGAGACAAATGGAATGATACAAGTTAGATGGGAACAAGTTATGACAAGGATAAGAGGGAAGCTGAGGAAGAAAGTGGTCTTATGAGAGGAGGAGCAAGGTTTCGACAAGAGAAGAGGAACAGGGCAGGAGAAGGTCCTACTGCGATTGAAACACAAGACCGCGAAGGAAGACCACACGGGACGAAGCGACCCCACAGTGACGACGAGGATGACCAAACCTAGACTATGCCTAGGGTATAGGTAAGATCAACCCCCAGCAACAACGTACCCATGCATCCATGCACTATGTTGCAATCAAGAAGAATTGCAAGTACAACACCGACTTGTCCGACGTGCCAGCAACACTCTAATAGTAGCAATAGATCAACATATGTAGGAAGAAGGCCACGAATGGCAGGAGATGAGGCAAAGTTACCCTTGTTCCATGGAAATGGGACTGAGGATCTAGGACAATACTAGTTCCTATGTGAAGTAGTATGGACTGTAAGAAAAGCCATGGAAAATGATGTTAAGAAGATCCAATTGGAGACAAACCTATGGGGTCATGCACTGGATTGGTACACAAAATTTGTACAAGTTTCAACAGGAACTCCAACGAAGACACTGGAATAAGTCAAGAAAGGACTTATTGAAAAATTCATAAAACTGAAGTTTGAAGTGCACATTACGACACTGAAGGAAATTAAGCAGTATCCCAATGAGACTGTTTGGGATTTTGATTAAAGATTCAAGACGTTCATGGAAAGAGTCAGTTTTGAGATGAGCGACATTCAACATAAGGAATGGTTCATTGCAGCATTGTTAACCCATATCATACTAGCGCTTATGCAATAGAATATCGTGACACAGAGCGAAGCTTTGGAGATCAACATGAAGCTGGAAGCTTCACCCATTGGAAAAAATGCAGTTGGTATGAACCAAATTTAGATGCAGTTGGAAAAACTGACACTTCAGTTACAAGACATTAAGAAGGGAAAGGAACAATGTGAGGATCTTTGTTGCACACAATTTCGCGTAGATGGACATAGCAAAGGATACTTGCCCAGATTTTCGAAACTATCTATTGTTAGGGGCACTGAACCTTTTAAGTCGTGGTAGTGTACCATGGTGCCACATTTGTCGAGTATATGGGAATCGACATGAGGAATGTGGATACATGCAAAATATGGTGACGAAGTTGGAAAACCTATATTGCTCATTTTGTCGATCTATCGGGCATGAAGATAAATATTGTCGTGCATACGACCTACTTCAGGAGATAACATACGATTCGTATTATGTGAAGGGAGAGGATCACCAGGAGGTACAGTCACCGCAGCCGCAGGTGGTGCAACCACCACCTCAATCACAGTATGTACCTCCACCGCAGATGCATTTTTTACCACAACAAAAAATACAACAACCACAGTAGTAGTTTGTGCCGCAACCACAGTATAATCAGATGCAGATGGCACCGCAACAGCCATCTAGTTAGCGCAGTATGTTCAACAACAACCGAATCCCTCGCAACAACAATTGGCTCGGCCGCAATACCAACAACAAGGAGGATTCTGAGGACATGGAGGAGGCTTTGGTCGAGGAGGAGGACAAGGTTGCAGACCTCTCCAATGCTACAATTGTCGCATACTCAGGAACTATCAAAGGGATTTCCCACAGTTGTAGTGCACATGCACATATTGTACCACGATTGATCACGCTATTGAGAACTTCCCACATTTGATTGAGAGGTGGCAGGCCGTAAATGTTCCACAGTTACAGAGCCAGAATCAGCACATTGCATACCCAAAATCAAGTCCAGAACCAGTTTCAGAGTCAGAATCAGAACCAAATTCTAGTTCATAACCAGATTCCAATTCAGAACCAGAATACAACTCAAAATGGGAATCAACTGGTGAATCCACCATTGGACTAGAATCAAGGACTGACGGTTGTGGTGATCTCAGCAGAGCCTAGAAAGTAGGACATTGATGTCACTATTGTCACTCACGGAGGTATGACAACTGGAGAAGATAGTCTGATTCCACAAGTCTAGTTAGCTGGAAAGAAGAAAGTCCAATTTGATGTCAACGTGGAGAAAGACACATTCTTTGAAGCATGGGACGAGATGCACAGAAACTCCGGTAATTTGCTTATGTATGAAATGCCTACTACTTTTGATTCCACTTTGGAGGCAGGACCATCGCGACAGCATGGTACCTTGTAGCATTTTTTTTGGAGTTGCTTGTCGTTGGCGAGAGATCTCAACACTCTTGCTGAGATTGAGGATCTATTACATCGACTGGCCAAGGGACGAAAGGATTGCATGGTGAATTCTTTGCATAAGAAAAATACAGGGAAGGAAATGTGTATGAACATCCAAACTGGGACTATGAAGTAGATTTAGTCATTTTAGATCTGGGCTCAGATGTGAATATTTTGACAAAACAGACATGACAAAATATGGGGAGGCTAACATTGTGTTGGTCTCTAGTACAGGTTGGTATCTAGTACAGCTACGATTGGCTAATCAAGACAAGGTACAACCAATCGATCTTGTGTCACACCTAGTAGTGGATGTCGAGGGCATGAAGACTTATGCTGACTTCAACATGATCGAAGTCATTGATGGTGGAGTCTCCTATCCCGCGTTTTTGGGGATCGGATGGGCTAGTGATAGTATGGAAGTGATTAATTTTAAGAAGCACATGATGACATTTGAGAATCAAGACATCAAAGTCATCGCTCCAATGGATCCAAATGAAGGATGAAGATATATTGAACCACTTAAAGATGAAGTTGTCAGAGGATGGGATCATGCTTATAATATTTCAGAATATTATATACATCTGACTGATGATGGAGAACTTGGTTGGCGGAATGATAGCTCTATGTCCTCTAACTCTAATGATGCTTTAGAGAACTGGCAGAATTGCTTGCATGAAGTGTCACTACAGAAGTGTGACTTGATTACGTAGTCATTATGTCGCGTCACAACCAAAACCATTAAATTTCCAATTTGTGAAGGACTTCCTGAGCTATCTGAGTTTCTTGTTGAATTCGAAGATAAGGTGTCAGAACCACAATGGTTGCTGGAATTGGAGGAAGAGTTGAAGGATACCCTAGCATGCTGGTGGGAGACCCATAATAAATCAATCACTGGATGGTCGTAGTGTCGACGATTGATGATATTTTGCTTCGGCGATATCGAAGTCTACCATGCTGGGAGATATGACGGACAGAATAGTCCTTGTGATCATTTGATTGAGTGTCAGACTTTGTGGGCATCATGACCAAAGGATGAGTGGGTCCATCCCTTGTCCACACATTGGATGAAATGCCATGATATTGGTATGTATACACTAAGTTGCACAGAGAGATCACCACTTGGAAGGAGCTGACAGTTTGTTTTAATCACACCTTCAATTTCGTAGATGTCCATCCGGATTTTCACAATGCGCTACAGCTTATCTGCCATGTTGTCCTAAAGGTGGTTCCAGTCGCATATCCAATGGATCCACATGCGCATTATCACATGCAGTTGATGATCGAATGTTATAATGTCTTAGACGAGCCAGATGACGATGATCTGTAGAATACCATCATTCCAAAAATAGATGGAAGTCGAGATGTCGCAGCACTAGATGTGACGATGGCTCCCATGAATCTATCACTGAAGATAAGGAAGGTCAACATTGGAATAGAAGATAACCCAAATTTTGGAAGTGTCAGAGCCTAATGGGATGAAGAAACGATGGAAAACATTACAGACTTGTTGCATGAATTCCAAGATCTGTTTCCTACGAATTTTTCTGAGATCAAGGGGATACTGGGAGATTTAGGAGAGATGAAGATCCCATTGAAACATGATGCAAAACTAGTAAGGCAATGCCTGTATCGTCTGAATCCGTGATACAAGGAAGGGGTAAAATATGAGCTTGATCGGATGTTGGATGCTGGAATAAATGAACCAGTTGAAGAATCAGAATGGATTAGTCCAATGGTTTTCCAAGATAAGAAAACGGGTGAGGTTTGGATTTGTGTTGACCTAAGAAAATTGAATGATGTGTGTATGCATGATCCATTTATGGCACCATTTACTGATGAAGTCCCGGAAGGAGTAGGCGGTCAAGAGATGCATTCCTTCACAGACGGATATTCTGGCTATCACCAGATAAGGATCGTAAAAGAGGATCAACACAAAACCACATTTGTTACTGAATGGGGTTGTTTTCAGTACACTGTGATGCATTTTGGACTGAAGAATGCACCTGCAATATTTTCCCGGGTTGTTGTCGATGCATTCAAAGATTTAATTCAGAAGTTTTTGCAGGTTTATATGGATGACTAGAAATTTTATGGGCTGATCAAAGACCATTTGGAAAACCTGCGGCTGATGCGAGAGATATACCGACAACATCAGATCTCCCTAAATTATAAGAAGTGTATTTTTTGCGCACCTTTCAGGATGATGTTGGGTCACATTGTTTGCAAACAAGGACTGTTGGTTGACCCTGCGAAGATTGCGTTGATATTGAGCTTGCCACGGCCTACAAATGTGAATATGCTCAGAATGACGTTGGGGCACACAGGGTATTATTGCAAGTTCATATGTGGATACGCCGCGATCAAAACACCAAGGGAAAATTTGTTAAAGAAAGATGCAACATTTGTATGGAGTCAAGAGTGTCAAGGGAGTTTTGACACACTGAAAGCTAAGACGGCTTATGCACCGATACTAGTTTTTCCGGATTGGGACAAGGAGTTCCATGTTCATGTGGATGCATCATCTATTGTGCTAGGAGTGGTGCTTGTGCAACCAAGAGAAGGATATCTAGATCAATCGGTTGCTTTCTCTAGTCGGAAGTTGTCATCCGTGGAGAAGAACTATACAACCATAGAGAGAGAAGGTTTGGTGATGGTATATGTGCTACAAAAGTTTAGGCATTATCTATTGGGAGGTCATTTTAAGATGTTTACAAACCATTCTACTTTGAAGTACCTAGTGAATAAGTCTATGTTGGGGGGGGAGATATGCCGCTGGCTACTTCTCTTTTAAAAGTTTGATTTTGAGATAATTTTGAAGCTGGTTCGCTTAAATGCGGGCCCTAATCATTTATCTAAATTTGAGACAGGCGAAGAGCCAACAAATATTGAAGATGGATTACCAGATGCGCAACTATTCAGATTCAATATGGCAGACGACTATTATGATCAAATAATTCAATTTCTAGCGATAAGAAGCGCACCAGAGGATTTCACAATGAGTCAGATTAAACAGTTGGTGGTGAAGGCCTTGGATTTTTAGTTGATCAATGGTCAGCTATATAAACTAGGACCAGATGAGATTTTGCGGTGATGTGTCCTATCGCATGAACAAGGGAAAATTTTAGAAGAGGCCCATGCGAAAGTTGCTGGCGGACACTATGGAGGATGAGATACTGTGAGAAAGGTGCTTCGCGCAGGGATTTGGTGGCCCACTTTGCATAATGATGCGACAGGTTATGCGAGGAGTTGTGATGTCTGTCAACAGACTAGAAAACCATCAAGGAGAGATGAGATGTTGCTAGTACCTAAGGTAACATTGCAGCCATTTGATAAATGGGCCATGGATTTTGTGGGACCAATCAACCCACCTGGGAAGTGAACTGGTGCATGATACCTCATTACAACAATAGACTATTTAACAAGATGGGTGGAGGTTGCACCAGTTGTGGATTGTACCACTGCGACAACAGCGTGGTTCCTATTTGATAACATTGTGACGTGGTTTGGATGTCCAAGGATACTGATGAGCAACCAAGGGAGTCACTTCATCAATCACATGGTAAGCGCGTTGATGAAAGAGCTCCATATACATCATAAGAAAAGTACCCCGTATCATCCATGGGTGAATGGGATGGTGGAGGCATTCAACAAAATATTGGAGCATGCACTTACAAAGGTATGTAATGCGAGTCATGATGACTGGGACCTGAATATTCCATCATTTTTATGGGCATATCGCACCACTTGTAAGATATTGACAAGGAAAACACCATTTAAATTAGTATATGGGAAAGATGTCGTCATGCCTATGGAGTACATTGTTTCGAGTCTACGCATTTCCACAACATTGTTCTGAGTCTGCGCATTTCCGCAACAGTAGGTATGGACGATGAAGCAGTGCTAGATCAGTGTATGGAGCAGTTGATGCAGCTCGAGGAGGACTGCTTTATTGCATGATTCCACCAGCGCATCGAGAAGGATTGATAGAAGGCTTGGCATGATCGCCACATAAAGAATAAACAGTTTTAGCAAGGATATTTGGTGTTGTTGTACGACTACAAATTCTTGAATCATCCAGGTAAGTTACATATGCATTGGTTAGGTCCATATCTTGTTAATTCAATTACTTCAGGAGGTGCAATTCAACTACAACAATTAGATGGAGCGATGATGCCAAAGCTAGTAAATGGTAGCAGGATGAAGCCCTATAGGATGGGCCCAGAACCGCACGATGCTTGAGGCACTGTGCAATGAAAAAAAAAGTAGATAGGATAATGGATGAATGAAAGACACACCAAGAGGAGGTGGTTGCGCAAGAGTAGGAGTCAGTGGCATAGTTAGGAGGGCATGCTGCGACAGCCATAAGGCTGCGCACAGATGTCAAATCGGTAATAAATGAAGACAGTTAAAATTAGTTAACCGATGACGCTTGTGGAAGTGAACATAATGATGGCAGATCTGACCATTGGGTTAGAAGAATCGACGACGGATTCGGGTAGTTAATGCATGATTTGGTCATGATGATCACGTTGATTTAGTACTGATGAGTATGATTTGATTTGGCGCTATAAAAGGTGAGCTTGACGCGGTCGAAAGACACCATTGCGCAAGAGTCGAGTTGGGTTACAACATTACAGTAGAGTTGTAGAGCGAATTTCCAAGTGAGTTTGAGTGGATTGAGTAAGTTGCTAAGTCTAGAAATGGTGAGTGACTGTTGAGTCTCGCAGGGAATTGGTGCAGCATGCAGAGTAACATAGATAATGTAGAGATATCCAGTGAGTGATATTCACCAATCATACCAATAAAAATCATGGAAGAAGTCACCAGCATGCAAGTCGGGTCGTCGATGGTGCCAAAGGGGAAGAGAAAGGGGTAGAAGTCTAGCTCTCTGGCGCCATAGAAAAGACAGACCATAACGTCTGCAAGGGTGCAAGGAGAAGACACTGCACAGACGAGGCCATCGGTCTCGGGAGTTGTGGAGTCTGCAGCTCGAGTAGGGGTGTCTGTCAAGGACATCCCTGGATATATACCTCCTAGTCGGCCTGGTGCAAAGACCATGAAGCCCACAAAAAATCAGAAGTATCAGATAAGGATGTCAACAATACCAAAAGGAGTGGTATGCACTTCTGACATCGTGCCTGCACTAATGTAGATGAAATATGAAGACCATGACTTACTCGCACTAGAGGATGTTGCACATGAACCATATGTGTCAATGGTAGCGGTCGGAGGTGGGCTGATAGAGTGCATCCCGCAAGACTAGGTGAGTGGGTTGGTTATAGCCGGATTACTCGGGTTGATCAATATGCCACACTTTGGGCAACCAGCTGAAGTATATGCATGCGTGAAGCAGCTGTTGGCATGCTTCCATGGAGAATTTTTATGGTTAGATGAGCCAGCCGAAGTCACGGTGGGGTTGATTTAAGAGATAATGGGGCTACCTAAGGATGGGCCAGACCCCTCACAATATTTCCACGGTAAAGATAATGACAAGAAGTTGGCAGCAACACTGAAGAAGCGACATGCTCTAGAGCGTCACAGGAGGGCTACCACATTGATAGTATCAATGACCGCGTGGTACCTATTGGTGCAAGGATTTTGGCTAGTAAAGTGGTCAGGAAGAACTGCCCAATTCAATGTAATTTAGGGGTGGTCGCATGTGCTAAGTTGTGTGCACAAGGTGTACAAATGAACTTGTCCCTTTTTCTTATGAACCAGTTAGCAGAAGACACAGTGGCAGTGTAGGCGGGTGAAAGACCATTCACATAAAGTTGGCTCCTCATTTTGATCACGTTAGTGGCTTGGATG
The DNA here is from genome assembly GCA_001517045.1 of Pseudotsuga menziesii. Taxonomy (NCBI): domain Eukaryota; kingdom Viridiplantae; phylum Streptophyta; class Pinopsida; order Pinales; family Pinaceae; genus Pseudotsuga; species Pseudotsuga menziesii. The sequence continues at coordinate 100,146 of LPNX011092487.1, read as the reverse complement.
GAGCTAGATGATTACTAGGGCATGTATGTTAAAGCAAAAGAGGTATGCAAAGGTGTGAGAAATGAGAATTTATGGTGGGTAAGAGAACCACAGAGATTAATAGACTGTTCAATCCAATTTTGAATCTATTGGGAAGCGCTGTGGGAAACAACGGTAAAAATTCCAAGACTGACAGAGGAAGTCGCAGCAAAATAAAAAAGGATTGCGCGGTTGAAAATTAGACCCCATGCTATTCATGTTCAAGCGTGACGGGACATCGACACGCAATGGTTTCCAATGAGGTACAAGGTGTCTGATGCAAAGCTAGAGGAAATGATTAATGATTGGCCCACGGAATGGTGAGAACCAGTTAGTGTCACATAAGTCTTGATGGGACCCTCGACAGATGCACCTGATGATCCCGTGCACAAAGATGACCAACAATCTGATGAAGAATCATCGACATAGACACCTACTGACCCGGAAGCACAGTGCATATTCAACGAACTAAGAACAAATAGGCGCATGGATCAGGCTATGAGTAGTAGCACCATGTCAGCAATGGACGTACTCTTAAATCGGCTCGTCAAGGTCGTTAACGATGCAATTGATGTGGCAACAAAGGAAATGAAGAAATCAGCACAAGATGGATTTGCAGAGGTAATAACCAAACTGGATTATGTATATGTTGTTGTTTCGAAAAGAGTACCATAGAATGCGACTGTGCAGGAGTTCGTGTTAATCAACACTGAGCCCCATACTAGGAATGTTCAAATTTCCCCGACTGCGATTGACACCAGAAACAAGGACTTGAATACCTCACTATAATAGTTGCAGAGCATATCACTGGATATCAACGTGGTGTCCACACAGACGTTGGTACACAAGTAGTGAGTTCCCAACCAGGAGTTGGTAGACAGGCAGAAAGAGATCAATGATCAATTTCTATGATCATAGGAGAAAGAGGAGGTGACATAGAAAGAAGTCAATGAGTTGCGATGCGCTAAGGAGAAGATGATGGAAGAAAAAGCACAAGAGATAGAAGAACTGAAGAAAGTGCAATAAGAGTTGAAGATAAATAATGTTGAGGTGATCACAGAGCTGAAGAAGGAGACAAATCGCCTCATTGTTGAAAAATACCACCTTTTCGATAGTCGAATACAAGTGGAAGAGGCAGTTGCGAATACCTGTAACCACATATGTGAAAACACCGCGGAACTAGATGCAGTCACAAAAGCAAGGTGACTCGAGGAAATTATTGTGCAGTTGCAGAAGGACAACAACATTTTGAACACTCTGGTATATCCAGACACACCTCCTGAGCAAATTGCCAAGCGGAAGACTGCCATAGAGGAAGTGGCAGCACAACTTGAAGAACAGGAGCAGGAAGCTAAGAAGATCACTGAGGCAACGAAGGAATTTTGGGGCAGTGTCATCCAAGACGCGCAGCTAGAGAGACTGACCAAGCAGTTGTAGGAAGTAGAAGAGAAACTAGCGACACTTAAGACCGCATTGAGAGAAATGCCGACAGTCATCCATATTACACGGTCGACTGAGCCAAGGGAGTTGTGGTGCAGGTTGGAAAGGCTCATGAGCGACAACAGAAGAGAAATGATCAGCTCGATGAGTTCCAAGACATTGGGGCACAAGTGTCTATGAAGGCAGTTTCCGCGTTACATGCTGTATAGAAAGGAAAGAAAGAAGTTACCGAAAAGATGGTGGAGCACCCATTGAAGTAGGATTTGACAGGAAGTGAGGACATTGCTGAGAGAATTCAAGCGCAAGTGAAGGAGATCACTTAGCAGTATGAAGACTTCAGACTGAAGATAATGAGTACACCATGTCCAACTGACGTGGCTCGAGGGCGAGCCACAAGATTGTGTCGAGGGCTTGTTGGCAGGAATTTTGGATACATTAGTTGTGCAGTATCGAGGATGCTATGCAATCTCAAAAGACACCACGCAAGAGGAAAATTAGCGCGCAAAGCAGAGATTATAACATATTTTATATTCTGTGTCACATTTTGTTGTTTTGGACCATATTTTGTGGATATTGGTCATCATTTTGTAAAATCAGTTAGGAATTAGTTAGAAGTTGTTTGAGTGGCCCTTGAATGTAAAGGCACAAGTCTATAAGTAGAAGTAGAATGCAAGTGTTAGAAGAGACTGATCGCTGATTATCTTGAGCTCGATTGGAATCTATCCTTTTGAGAAGGGAGAAATATGAGCTTAGAGAAGATTATCTTTGAGTATCTGACTGAGATCGATTGATATGTTAACTCTAATTTTTTAGTGGAAGTAACATGACAAGGAGGAAGTTGATTTGAATTATTGCATCTTTCTGTTTTACTGTTTTATTGTCTTCTGCGACTCTATGATGAATGTTAAGTGAATGTGCGACATGGATCTATGATGCGATGTTTTCTTGCTTTAAATGATGTTATCTTACTGGATTTGTTTGCGTATCAGTATGTTTATTGCATTTATAATAGAATGATGCGATTTTATGAAGAATAATGATGAATGATGGTATGAATGCTTAAGTAAATGGCCAGATCTGTTAATGCTATGTTGAGTTGTTAAAATTGATGCCACATCATCCCTTCTTATTCTGTTGAAACTTGGTTCCTTCAGCTCTTCCTTGAACATATAGGGTGAGGCCTCATCTGCTTTGCAAGTGTTGCTAGACAGGGAAAAACCTGTCTAGGCCGGTGCTCAGGGAGATCGCGATGGTTTGGCTGTCGACAGAGTCGAAACCCCTGTCGACTGAGTTTTGTTGGCTGGGTTTGTGCCAATGGCTTCCTGTATTTTTTTTTAAAGAAACCAGGGTAGATATCAACATAACCTACATATGGCCATATGTTACATATGCCCATATCATATGGAAAGAAAATTTTAAATTTGATTTGTCTTATCTATACTTCGAGCTTGATATTTATATATCTAAGTTAATCATTGACAATAGAATGGGAAAATATGATCGCATACCCATTGCAGATTTGGAAAATGTTGGATTTGTTTAGAATAAATAAGTTCTCATGATGATGGAAATATGACATTCACATGCACTTGTGCATACCAAAATAACAATTAAACAATTGACAAAATAAGTGAACCAAAGGGAAAAAACCAACTCAGAAAACTCATGCAACATTGAGCTAATTAGTTATTGAGTTTGCTAGTATATAATATTCGACCTAACTACATAGAGATCTCCAAACACCTATGGATGGCGTGATTGAGGATATCACATATAATGCATGGTGTGGAAGTCTTATTTTAGGTTGAACAGTCGTGGGAGAATAAATGAAAACAAACTGGGACAAGAGAAGAGAAGGTTGGTCAATGAATTGACTGGCTTGCTTTGAGAATAAATAAAATGGGAAGTTGGGTTGAGCTTGTTAACTGGGGAGGTCCCAGGCTCTATTAAGGCTGAGAGAGAGATAAATATTGCAAATAGATAGTGAGGATACTATTATGTGACTGCACAGGGAACATGAAGGAAACATTAAAGTTCATATTCTTGTCTACTCATAATAAGGTCTGCAAATGTCATGATGTCGGACTAGGAGCGATGATTATAATTGGATATGAAGGGGAGTTCATGGAACATCCAGCTATATCATCCATCTTCAGTAATGTGAAAAAAAATCCATTCAAAGATTATACCAAAATCTATTTGAGAACGGGACCTGTGCGTGCTCTTGGAAATGTAAAATGAAAAATATTATTATATGATTAGTACTCTTTTGTCATGCCGAATTTAGCGAGGTTTTCCAGAAAGAATCGGTACATACATGGGAATCTACGATGATATTAGGTGAATGAAAAAAGAGAGTCCACCTAGACCACCGCCAACTATGACTGCCTTGTCAACCACGGGTGGTCTGTCCCAGCAACATCGAACTCCAGGATTCATGCTAACCATTTTTCTATTATCACTTCTGCCAAAACTGGAAAATAATATATATATCTTAAGAACTGGATATATGCAATCTCAGGCTTTGTCATCTTCCGGGGAGCTTGGGAGCTTGAGATGTCGGGAGTAAAGAGCTTTCTGATGGGAGTCAAATTTGACTAGTGTGGTTTATGTCAACCATGGTTTAAACATGGTCACTTTCAAACTAAAATATTTTGACTTTTAGCTGCATAGTGAAATACATACAATTCATATTCCAAAACACCACTGGAATATCTGGGTCACGACATGTTTCATCCCTCTAAAGCTTAAGAGTTATAAGGCAACTTAATTTCAAACACAACTACAATCCAAAAAGCAGTAACGTTAAATAACAATGAACAATGAACAATGCAAAACGTCATATACCTCTCCCGTCCTATGGAGTAAATTCTTCCGTAATAAATAAATAAATTTCCTTCGTAAAGAGCAGGTCAACTAGAATAAATATTGGTAGTCGCTTATCAAAAATGTGCAAATTTTCAAAACATCCGAAAGGGATGGTAAGCTACATGTTGCTGGGAATTTGATCGTCATGATCCTGGCCAAATATATGGAAGGTTCCCCTGCATGACCCAACGTATTATATTGTGAATTCATTTAGAAAACAATAACCCAGTTTATGCATACGACATCCTGGGGAAAATAAGTAAATCTAGGCCCAACTTATGGGATGTAGCTTTCACAAAAAAAAAATATACAAGGATAAAACTTCATTGAAAGAAAACTAGGATAAATTGATTGCCAAGGGTGTTTATGCCCTCACTGCGAAAATGCCAGGTAGAGGAATACCCTCCTCCACAACAAATTGTTAAAAAAAAACACCCAAACTGACATAAGTTGATACGCAGTAATACTGAAGTTTCCATAATCGAAAAATCTTCCTCCCATGGATAACAGTGCCTCCACACTGTGATGGGCGTGGCTAGCTTAGGAGCAGTCAGTCCTAGAATGATCCATATAGGCACTCGAAACCCACTGGTCGAAGTGTAGTCATGGAGGAGTAGAAGAGTTCCTCACCAAATCCACGGAGACAAATGACCCAGGCATGCAAAGGCTAGGCTTTTATTCTAGTGATCATGGAGGAACGGTCGCATGGCCCTCATGCACATCACCACATGCGCCGTGGAATGACCAAGAAAAGCCAGGTGGCCTCCTTCATGCATAGTTTTCCTGTGTAATAGGGTAAATAATTACTTCGAGTTTGAGTGGAATATGGTATGCAATTAAAAGGTTTGTGTAAAAGATAAATATAATTGAATTAATTATTTACATTGTTGACACTGTTTCTATTTAATTATTTTACATTCTAATATGATTTAAAATTTAAAATTATTTGAATTTTGTGAAATTTTTATTTTAAATTAAATTAAATTGAAGTGAATTTTGTTAAATTTGTTAAATTTGTTAATTTAAAATTTTATTTGTTAAAATTTTAACAAAATCCATTTAAATAGTTTAATTTGATGAAATTATGTGTTTTATTTTTTAGGCCAATTAAGTACACATAGGAGGTTTTTGTTAGGATTAATTAATCCTCTTTTGTTCAATATAGTTTATTTGGTCATTTTACCTAACTTAGGAAGTCATTATCACGTAGCTAGAGTATGGGGGACACACCTAGTAGTTATCTGCCACTTAGTGCATGTTCATGCATGAGTCTATGTTCCTATGGGACCAATCCTTACATTATAGAGGAGCCCACTATGAGTGCCACCAACAACCTCCATCATTTTGTTGTGGTAGGTAAGCAGTTATGCTGAGTTGTCCTCCAGTTACAATTAGTTAGATCACTTTCAGTTATCCTAGCGCCAGTTTTGCATGCATGCATAGAGTGTGGCGCCTTTTGTCCACCTACCTCATCATTTAACTGATTGTTGACTGATTTAGACATCTGGAGTTAAGCTAGTGAACTCCAGTGAACTCCAGCAGTGATTTAGACACACTGAGTTAGATAATCTGTTAGTTAGAACTCATAGATTTGAATCCTATATTTAGCATTCAAACTCTATTTATTGTATAATCATTGTATTATTGATTAATAAATGAAGATTAATGTTGTGATTATCTGAGCAATTCTTGTCTGATTTATCTAAAATTTGTGGCATGAATTTCTTGTTCAATGTACATTCTATTTGATTATTCGAGTGCATAATTCCCTTCCTACAACTTTCATATTTTCCTGTAGATCAATGGTTCACAAATTTAACATGGTATTAGAGCCTTGTTCATGCTAGCAACAAACCTTGTCCAACCTCCATTGTGTACTAGAGGTAGCCGAGTTTCCACATAATTCCTGCAGTCTTTTCCTTTCTAACTCTGGATTCTATCTAGAGAAGTCTCTGCAGGTGTGATAGACTCTAAGAAAGTGCACATGTCGAGGTGGAAAGGATTGAACTGACATATGATTGTGAATTGAATTGGTTTTGTAGTTTCCTCTGCAAGTATCTACATAGCTTCTTAAAGAATTGACTGATCAAGATACATAAAATTGGATAATTCTTTAGCTCTCGTACCTAGAATCCTTACACCCTTCAATTACATTGATTGGAGGGAATATATGCAGGTAGCCTTGCACAACAAATGAATGTTTAACATGACAATGGGAAGAGAAACTAAGCCCCAACAAGATGTTGAGAAGAATAAGTTTATGAATCGCCTTGATGAAGACTTCGGCTTCACGTGCACTCACATCTCCCGATATCTTTTGTTCCATATTGAGGGGCTCAAGTCTCCGAAGGAAGCTTGGGAAAAGATTGAATCTTTTTTTGGAAAACAAGATGAGCTTCGAGGGAATATTCTGGAGAATGAGCTCGTTGCACTACAACCCAATAGTTTCGTGACTATTCAACATTTTTTTTCGAAGTACAAAGCACAACTACTGTAATGCAAACAATGTGGGATAGAGAGGAAATATGTGCATCTTGTGCTATCAGTGTTGAGAAAGCTTGGCTTATAGTTCTCAGTCTTTGTCTCTACATTCCATTCCAGAATATTTTCCATTCCAAATTGAAAGATTCCTTCTCTAGATGCTTTTGCAAAGTCTTTGATCCAGGAACAATACAAATTGATTCAAATGGGAGTGCTTCAAACCTCCAAGAATCTAGCACTCTTAGCTGGGGACTCTAGCAATGCGTAAACAAGAGGAAAGCCAAATGGGTAGGAGACCAAAAACATTGATTCGAATCCAAAGGAGAATCAACAATCTTTCAGTGGAACCTCAAGTTCCAAGAAAAAAAATAAATTCAAGAAGGATGAATGTCCCTAGTACTGTATGAGAGGATTTCATCTAGAAAGTCGGTGCATTTAGAATCCCATTAACCAAATGCCAAAAATCCTTGAAAAAAAAAATATTTCCCTTCCACAAGGTGCAGAGATGTCTAAAGCTGGAGAGCATACTAAAGAATATGAGAGGTTCCATGCTTTGAAAGTAGGCTTCACTCAGTCAAAGGCCTATCTGATTGATTCAGGAGCATCCAAACACACGGTTTCCTCCAAATAATCCTTCACTACTATGGATATATGAGGAGGACCTAACATTCATATGGAGGATAATTTACATATCCCATATGTTGGGAGAGGTTCTATTAAAATCCATCATGGAGAGTCCAATAATGTACTCTAAGTGCCCTCTCTTGCAACAAATTTGTTATCTATTTTTCAAATGACACATTCTGGCTCGCCAAAGCAAGTTGTATTTGGTACTGACTCAGTGGATATCTTAGATATCTCAACTGGGAATATTATAGCGAAGGGTGTTGCACGCCATGCCTCAAGGCATATGAATTCTCACACTTTCTGCCATACTCAGCTCCAGTACAATCTCAACAACCATTCGAAAGGGAAGGTAAAATCTCTCTTTCATATCCATTTGCATATAATGATATGTTGTCTAATATTTCAACTTCAAAAGATGAGGAACAAGATCAACATGATCTTGATATTAAGATTGTACCTCAAGATGATCTAGATCCAACAACTATTCCAAATCAGAAGCCTAAATGGGTTGAACATTGAAGCAGTTGGGAATGTTGTTGGGGATCCATATGATATAAGAGGAATGAGTTCCCAATATCATAATGAACATGTTTCACTCTCTCACATAGCTTCGCTACCTTTAGAGTGGTGCAACAAACTTCCAGAGAGATGCTACTTTATGATGAAGATTGATCCACAATTTGGCCCACTGATGAATAAAATGGATCATTCCATTGCTCCTCCAGAAAGAAGAGACAAAAGAAACATTCAACAGATTGGAATAAGATAGAAAGGTTCACATGCACAGTCCCACGATTCTGATGCACAGAAGAACCAAGTTTTTGCATTACTGCTCCATAGTGTTGCAGATTGCAACAAAATTTTCACAAGTTTTTGCTTGAAGAGGAAATTTTTCTCTTAAGTATAGCTTGTTTTCCTAGTTTTACCTGCTTAGTTTTAGTGGGGGTTTTCCCATGAGGTTTACCCCATTTTCATTATTTTATTGAGTAGTATTTTATTTCATTTAGATTGTATGGGTGACTTTTGGCCTAGTTTACAGGGCCCAAGTTGTCCAAAGTTAGGATTAAGGGGGGTGTTAGGATTAATTAATCCTCATTTGTCCAATATAGTATATTTGGCCATTTTTCCTAACTTAGGAAGTCATTATCACTTAGCTAGAGTATGGGGGATACACCTAAGGGTTATCTTCCACTTACTGCATGTGCATGCATGAGTTTATGTGCCTATGGGACCAATCCATACATTATAGGAGCCCACGCTGAGTGCCATCAGCAACCTCCATCAGTTGGTTGTGGTAGGTAAGAAGTTAAGTTGATTTATCCTCCAGTTACAATCAGTTAGATCACTTTTAGTTAGCCTAGCGCGAGTTTTACATGCATGTAGGGAGTGTGGCTCCTTTTGTCCACCTACCTCATCAGTTAACTGGTTGTAGACTAATTTAGACATCTGAAGTTAAACTAGTGAGCTCTAGTAGTGATCTAGACACACTGAGTTAGCTAATCATTTAGTTAGAACTGATAGATTCGAATCCTATCTTTAGCATTCGAATTCTATTTATTGTATAATTATTGGATTATTGATTAATGAATGAAGATTAATGTTGTGATTAAATGAGCAATTCTTGTCCGATTTATCTGAAATTTGTGGCATGAATTTCCTGTTTAGTGTACATTCTCTTTGATTATTCCACTGTATAATTCCCTTCTTACAACTTTAATATTTTTTTATAGATCAAGTGTGACCCTGATAGTCAGTATTATCAGCGATGACTGCTTAAGCCGTGAGGACAATGGGACACCATGCATTCGTATAAGACATAGGGTCTTAACTCACAACTCATGAAGGTGATGTCAGTATCCCATAGCCCATCATCCATGTACCTTCTCCATTTTCAAGGTTTCTACTTAAAAATTATAGGGCAAAACTATGATCATAAATAAACTATAAAAGAAAAATAAACGCATTGAATGGTAAGAAGGGAGAATATCGTATAAGAGAGTGAAGTTTTATGGAAATATGTCTAACTGTTGCCTAATGTAATCATGACGCGTGACATGGTATTTAGAACAAATTATTTAAAATATATAATGATGAGCTTACTCATGGTTGGATGTGCATCAGGTTTGGAGGAATTTGTATACAAATGTTGAGGAAGGATAGCTCAATTGGTATGCTTAAGGAAATAATTGCTTTCACCTCCTTATTAATAGGATATTTTTTGTGTGTTTGTTGTTAAGCTAAAGGTTAAGAATAAGAGATTTGTATAACAATTTCAATGTTCAACTAAAGGATATTTTCCACATAATTAAAGAAAATATAAGTTATGGTCATTTAACTTAAAACTATTCGCAAGATCTGAATGACCGTATATGGAAGGGCACATCCTAAGGCTGGTGAGTCAGAGTCTTCTTGAATGTGCTGAGGAATAATATGTACTTCATTGATCAATAAATAGTGAAATTCAAAGTGAAGATAACTAAGAGTTAAGAATTAGTGAGGGATTCATGACAATGACTTAGCATCAAATGAAAGTGTATGAAAGGCATAGGTCTCATTATAAATACCAATGTAAAATGGTCTGACCAAATTCAATTATGATGTAAAAACTTTGTGAAAACATTATATTAATAAACCTTGGAAGGGCCAAATCAATAACCTATACAAAAATGTAGGATATGAGGTAGAATAACTCCAATATGATACGCTGATTAATCTTATGATCATGTGTATCTAGATGTATATACATAAAGTCAATGATGACATTACTATTAACTTCCAAGTCGCCATCAAGATTATGAAATTTCGGTAGTATCTTGAACACCTAAGTTTCCCTTGTACTTAAATGTGTAGATCAATAAGAGACTTGACCTAGTTGGGGTATAGAATCTACTCTTACGTAGCTATTGTTGTGAGCAAGTTGTATTGATCATGTTGGTACCAGAATTTGCTCCCATCAAAATTTTTACATTCCGACAGCGTGTAGGTAAAGAGGGACTCTGATTTTCGTTGTTGGAAAAGCCATGCGTGTTCTAATGTCAACCTAGTTAAGCTCTTATCGTCTCAAACCTCCATCCTAGTTAGTTTGCAATGTATGTCTTTGACCTTATTTTCTTATTTTGTGTGAAATCACCAAACTATTTTGCCAAAGACTTTTGACCTTCCAAAACCTCCAAAGTTTTCCTCAACTTGCTAAGTTCCATGTTTTCTAAATTTTACCACGTAAGTCTTGTTTGCAAAGAGGGCCACCCTTTTGGCCAAAGCTTTTATCCTATATGCATTAATGTTTAGTAGTAATTGTTATTATTTTATGAAAATGATCTTTATTCTTTTCTTTTATTTAAAAAATCTTTAATCTTATAATTAAATAATATTTTTTATTAAAAAATTGTCAAACAAAAATAAATATTGTTTTATGACTTATCTCCATTACCTTTACCCATCTCACGTGAACATTTGAAGTTGTCTTGCCTTTAAACCTATCCTGACACAAAAGTTACATTCAACGCTAAGCTCATAGCCATCATGAAGTCAACAATCCAAGTTCATAGCCTAATAAACTACAAGCTACAGTTCCACAGGTTGGCAAGTTATTTAAACAATTGTATTTTTAAATTCTTTTTCTCGTCACATGTGGGATTATCTTAGTGATATGAAAAATAGAAAATTTCCAAGTTCCTACGTATTGGTCATCGGGGATCAAACCACGGGTCACCGGTTTCATTGCCACTCTACAGTTTAAGTGAAGGGTTGATCTTCAAATAAATGTAATTCAGTTCAGTTTTTGACCATTATAAATGATCATGGAATGGTATATTAAATGATGGTACTGATTTGTGCAAGAAATTTACAATATAATTTGGGAATCCAAATTGTTGAATGGAAATCAAACAGCTAATCAGAATTCATATACATGTGTATTCGAATGAGTTATAATAGCTGGTCAAGGGTGGAGTGAGCTAGCTATGGAGCAATCCTCCCTCCATCGGACGGAGGAGGAGCAAAGTCAACGTTAACTTTGCTCCTCCTCCGTCCGATGAGGGAGGATTGCTCCATAGCTAGCTTACTCCGTCAAGGGTTAGTTTGTTGAGCATTTTGCATAACACTTAGCAGCAGAGTACTCTAGAATCCAAGGCAAAAAATCAACCAGTTAAAGAATAGGGACACTCGGCAACAGGGGAAGATTAGTCTAATGTTAGTTTTGAATGTTTCTATATTTTGAGGATGGGAAAGAATAACAATTCGGTATTCTAAGGCACAGGAGTATTGATCAAAGACAGTGATAGATTTCATGGTACAAAATCAACATTTGATGTTTTCAAGGCGCAAATAACATAAATGGAGATCATATCCGTATCTTTAGGAAGCTCTAGTTAGTTAGAAGGATACCTAGAAGTAGAGGAATCGACAGAAGACAAGTTGACAACCAATATTTCATAGCTCCTTGACCAACAATTTCAGTATTCAACACCTATTTGTAACCATATCTAGAGTTGGTTTTGTTTTCAGAAAGATAGGAACATATTGATATTGTATTCTCTATATATTTTATCATTTTCATATGTAGAGAGGGGGGAGTTCCAGCCAAGAGAGGTTGTGTGAGATTGTAAGGGTCGAGTTTGATTAGTCTGAAACTTCTTTTGAAGCCTGTAAGTATATTTTGAAATTGTATGGAGGATGAAAAATCTATTATGAGCCACTTTGACTTATAATTAAATGCAAATACAGATCAATGTTTTTGGTATAGTTCTATTGTGATTGTTACAAATGGCAGTGTTTCTACCTTTTGTTTCTCATTAGCAATCTTATGTATTTGCATCCCTTTTGTCCAGAATGTTTTTCTGCCTAAAAGTACTTTTTATCTTGTGTATGTATCAACTTTTTGTTGTCATACATATAACTTCCAAAGCTGGCTCATGTATGTCTACTGTTTGTAGTCTTTATACTTATACATCATCGTTGTTACTATCTCTTGTATGTACTTATCAATACCTATTTCATTCCTGAGTATTGGTCATTTATCCACCCTTTTATTTCCTTTTCTGTTATTACACACTAGAAAACAAAAGATTCAAATCAATAACATTAAGATGTGTTAAGCTTCGCTCTCTTGCAGCCAAGAGTTAAGTTTAGCACAAACATATCGTATTATAAATTGCGGGACGAGGTGTTGGGTCTAATCTATTCTAGGTCAACAGGATGGTGAACGTAGATATGTTTTACTACGTTCTAAGTTGTCGAGAAATTTTATGTTGTGTTTAGTTGCAAAAGGATGATAGTGATCATTGTTGATAACTCAGTTTAGGGTGTTTCCACCTAGTGTTAGATGACTTTGACGTTAAGCTAAAATTTCAACAAGAGGTATGTATTCAGAATAACAATTATGTTGATATATATAATAATAAAATAAAATAAAATAAAAAAGAGAGAATCTAGTACTTTTATTTACCTTGTTAAGATATAATCCACATTATGTAGTGGGTAAATAAGATTAATCATAGTAATTAAGAGGTTGTGAAGTAATCCGCGAGATGTAAAACAGTTGGTGGCGGGGAATGGCTTCGCCCGTTCTAATCCTGTCGAATACCAAAAATCCAACCATGTTAAGGGTTGGTGCGGTCCAGGCCGGGTGCAGTCCCCGGGTGATTTTGATGGCTTAGATGCCCCTAGTTCATGGTTACTTAGCCAATGGCAACCCTGCTAGTCAGGGGGGTTCCACCACTTTGCCAACAAAAAAAAAAAGGTTGTGAAGTAATTGCATGTCTTAGGTGTGAATTAATAATATCTTAGTAAATGTACCTGAGACGAAGAACACTATGGTATACATCCTCTTGAAGAGTGGTGGCATAGTTATAATTTAACTAAGGTAATAATAGGAATCCAAATATAAACATTTACAATTTGGAAGAATTCCAAATGTGGAGATAAGGTTCTTATTAATGGTTAAAACTAATGAGTTGTACTTCACATAAGAATTATATAGTGATTAGGAAGAGTAAATCATTAAAGGAATATTGGCAGACAGTTTTGGGATACATTAGTTGCGCAGCATCGTGGATGTTGTGTAAGCTCAAAGACACTGCACAAGTGGACTATGGCGCGCAAGGTAGAGAATAGATTATTTTATATATTTTATGTCATCTTTTGTAGTTTTGGACCATATTTTGTGGATAATAGTCATTATTTTGTAGAATCGGATAATAGCAACCACAGTATGTTCAACAGTAGTCGAATCCCCCGCAGCAACAATTTTCTCAACCGAAGTACCAACAATAAGGAGGATTCCGAGGAGGACAAGGAGGAGGCTTTGGTCAAGGAGGCGAATGAGGTCACAAACCTGTCTAATGTTACATTTGTGGTGTATTGGGGAATTATCAGAGAGATTTTCCACAATTGTAGTGTACATGTACATATTGCACCGCGATTGATCACATTATTGAGAATTGTCCACAATTGATCGCAAGGTGGCAAGCCGAAAATGTTGCGAAGTTGCAGAATCAGAATCAGTTGTAGAACTAGAATCAAGTGTAAAATCAGAACTAGTTACAGAATAAGAATTAGAACCAAATTCCAATTCAGAACTAGAATACCAATCAGACCATGAGTCAACCTGTGAATCCGCCATTGAACCAGAATCAAGGACCAACAGTTGCGATGATCTCGACGGAGCCCAGAATGCAGGATGTTGATGTCATTGTCGTCACTCGCGGAGGTGCGATAACTCGAGAAGATAGTCTGATTTCACAAGTCTGGTTGGATGGGAAGAAGAAGGTACAATTTGAAATTAATGCTGAGAAAGACACATTTTTTAAGCGCGTGATGCGATCAGAAGGAATCTTGGTAAGTCACATGTTTATGAAATGCCCACTACTTTTGATACAACATTGGTAATAGGACCGATAGCATGGTACCTTGCAACACGTATTTGAGAGTTGCTTGTTGCTGGAAAGAGATCCCGATGCTCTTGGCAAGATTGAGATTTTGTTACATTGGCTAGCTAAGGGACGAAAGGATTCTGCAGTGAACTCCTTGCATAAGAAAAAGGCAGGGAAAGAGATGCGCATGAACACTCAGATTGGGGACTAGCAGATAGATTCATTCATCCTAGATCTAGGCTCAGATGTTAATATTCTGACAAGACAAGCATGGAAAAAGATGGGGAGCCAAATGATGAGTTGGTCCCTAGTGCAGCTGTGACTGGCTAACTAGGACAAAGTAATGCCGATTGGGCGAGTTCTGCACCTTGCTATGGAAGTTGAAGGCACGGAGACCTATGCCAATTTCAACGTGATTGAAGTTATTGATGGTGGAGGCTCCTCTCCCGCATTGTTAGGGATTGGACGGGCCAACGATAATATAACAGTGATCAATTTTAAGAAGCATGTGATGACATTTGTGAATCAAGACATCAAATTCATCACTCTGATGGATCCAAATGAAAGATGAAGGTATAGTGAGACGGTGAAAGATGAAGTTGTCATAGGATGGGATCATGTATATAACATTTCCGAAGATTATGTCCATCCAATTGTTGATGGGGAACTTGGTTGGAGCAACACTATATTTGCATCCTCTGATTTTGATGATGCCTTAAAGAACTGGTAGAACCGTTTGCATGAGGTATCACTCAAGAATTGCGGCTTGATTATACAGTCACTATGTCGTGTCACAACTGAGACCATTGAGTTACCAATTTATGAAGGACTTCCTGAGTTATCTGAGTTTCTTGTTGAATTTGAAGATAACGTGTTGGAACCACAACAATTGTTGGCTTTGGAGGAAGTGCTGAAGGCTAATCCACCACGATGGTGGGTGACCCATAAGAAGTAGATCATCGGATGGTTGCAGTGTTGAAGATTGATGACAACTCCATTTGGAGATGTAGAAGTGTACCATGCTGGAGGGTACAATGAAAATAATAGTCCTGGTGATCATCCGATTGAGTGTCAGACCTTGTGGGCATAGCGACCAAAGGATGAGTGGGTCCATGCCTTTGTCCGCACATTGGATGAAATGATGCAATCTTAGTATGTATCAACTGAGTTATGCAGAGAGATCATTACCTGGGAGGAGTTGACGATTTTCTTCACTCATACCTTCAGTTTCATGGATGTCAATCAAGATGTTCATAATGCACTGCAGCTCATCCACATTTATGTTATGAAGGTAGTGTCAGTCGCATATCCAATGGATCCGCATGTGCATTGTCACATGCAGTCAATGATGGAATGTTATAACGTGACTGAAGGACCTGAGGATGATGATGATCTGCAGAATATCAATATTCCAGAAACAGAAGGGATTCGGGACGTCGCAACAAAAAATGTACCAATGGATCCAATCAATCAACCATTGAATATCAGAAAGGTCAACATTGGGACAGAAGAGAACCCAAAGTTTTCAAATGTTGGGGACTACTGGGATGAAGAAACGATGGAAAAGATCACAGATCTGTTGCATGAATTCCAAGATTTGTTCCCTACGAAGTTTTCCGAGATGAAGGGGATACTGATAGATTTAGGGGAGATGAATATTCCATTGAAGCCAGATGCGAAACCAGTAAGGTAGATGCCTTATCACCTGAATCCACGATACAAGGAGAGGGTCAAAGCTGAGCTTGATAGGATGCTAGATGCTGGAATAATTGAGTCGGTTGAAGAATCAGAATGGATCAATCCCATGGTAGTCCAAGATAAGAAAATGGGTGAGGTTTGGATTTGTGTCGACCTAAGAAAATTGAATGATGTGTGTATGAATGATCCATTTCAGACACCATTCACTGACGAAGTTCTAGAAGGAGTAGGCAGTCATGAGATGTATTCTTTCACAAATGGGTTTTTTGGCTATCATCAGATCAGGATCACAAAAGAGGATTGCCACAAAACAACATTTTTAACTGAATGGGCTTGTTTTTAGTACACTATGATGCCTTTTGGGTTGAAGAATACGCCTGCGATATTTTATCGGGTTGTTGTTGCTGCATTCAAAGATTTTATTCAGAAGTTCTTGCAAGTTTATATGAATGACTGGACAGTTTATGGATTGATTAGAGACCATATGGAAAAATTGCGACTAATGCTGGAAAGATGTTGACAGCATCANCTCAAAATGGGCCTCCTAAGGAAAATTAATAAAATAATAGTTAAAATAATAAAATAATATTTATTAATTTTGGAGGAAGAAAAGAAAAAAATACTTTTTGTTTGTATTTTCGACATATCTCCCTGTGTATTTACTCAAATTTTGATCGCGAGAGATCGTTGGATGCAAAATTGAGTTTCGCATCCAACGAGTACCCACTCGAAATACTTTTGACGGGCCCCACTACCCCAAAAACAAGAAACTCTAGAAAAAACATGATGATGACATCATCATCACATTTTTTCAAGTATTTCTTGTTTTTGGGGTATCAGGGCTTGTCAAAAGTATGATGAGTTGGTACTCGTTGGATACGGAATTTAATTCTACATCCAATGATCTCTCTTGATTGAAATTTGAGTAAATATACAGGGAGATATGTTGAAAATATGAACAAAAAAAGTAGTTTTTTTTATGATACCTATCCCAAAATTTATATTAAAAAATTGTTTAAGAGGTGCTTCCTTTTTTAACTTTAAAGCATTTTGATTGGATAATACATGATGACATGGAATTTATATTATTTTTTGAAGGCCCATTTTAAATTGAAATTTCCTCTAATGTCACATTGAACTCAAAGAACTGTATTTTCAACGCAACTTTTGGGATGCTATTGGGTCACATCATTTGCAAGCAATGACTATTTGTTGACCCTTTGAAAATTTTGTTGATTTTGAGCTTTCCGCCGCCTACAAATGTGAATATGCTTAGAGAGATGTTGGGGCACACAGGGTATTATCGCAAGTTGATACAAGGTTATGCTGCGATCACAACGCCGATAGATAAGTTGGTGAAGAAGGATGTTGTATCTCTATGGATTCAAGAGTGTCAAGAAAGTTTTGATACGTTGAAGGCCAAGATGGCTTCCACACCAATACTATTATTTTTGGATTGGAACAAGTAGTTCCATGTTCACGTAGATGCACCATCCGCTTCACTGGGATTGGTGCCCACACAACTAGGAGAAGGAGATCTAGATCACCCAATTGTTTTTGCTAGTTGAAAATTGTCATCTGCAGAGAAAAACTATACGACCACAGAAAGGGAAGGTATGGTGATGGTATATGAGCTACATAAGTTTAGGCATTAACTATTGGGTAGTCATTTCAAGATGTTTGCAGACCATTCTTCTTTGAAGTACCTAGTCAATAAGCCTGTGTTGGGGGGGAAGATATGTCACTTGCTACTTCTCTTTTAGGACTTTGATTTTGAGATAATTGTGAAGCTAGATCGCTTGAATGCTGGCCTTGATCATTTATCCTGAATTGAGATAGGTGAAGAACTAACAAACATTAATGATAGGTTTCCATATGCGCAGCTGTTCAGAATAAACATGGTTGATGGTTACTATGATCAAACTGTTGGCGGAATCCACCAACAAAGCCTCGTCGACAAGGTTTCTCACTTTGTCGATGCCCAATCAACGCGATCTCCCTGAGCACTGACCCAGACAAGTTTTACCTTACCTAGCAACATTCATAGAGTGGACGAAGTCTCACCCGATATGTTCAAGGGAGAGCTGTCGGAATCGAGTTTTCAGAAGTGAGGACGGAGAATATGGGGATCCGACGGGGAGACAACATGACTATTAGATATAGAACTATGCAGTCGACACTAACTCATTTCCATAACTAAAGATGGTGTCATACATTAGTCACAGAAGCATCATTCATAAAATATCCAACCTCATAATGCAACAACGCTCTAACAAATTTAACACATATTGCATCGACATCAGTATAGCAGGAATAGAATAAACCACAGCGAAATTAGAACAAATCACAACATCATTATAGGTCTAGATCACTGCAGCAATGGAACAAAATATATCGCATCATAGAGAACAGTAAAACAAAAGACAAGATTTATGCATCAATCGTCATATATATTAACTCTATGCAAAAGATCCAAAACCGGACAATTCTTCTCCAAACCTAGAGGTTGAATACATCATAAAATAACCTAGATAGATCGTAGATCCAACAAAAACTTCTTCAAAACCAAATTGCACTAGATCTCATGCGATACTCATAAGGTTGTCGATCAACACCAATCGATCATCAGATCTCTCAAGATGTGTATTTAATTGCAAAACTAGATCTATAAATAGGCATGCGCCTTTACATTGAAGGTCCACTTCTAACTAACTTATAACCGCTAATGACCTATTGTGTAAAAAAATTGGTCAAATAATATATAAAATATTCAAAACAATTATTTTTCCGCCCATCACACTAATCTGGCCTTGCGCGGTATTGCATGAGCTTGCACAGCTGCCATGACGTTGTGCAACTCACTTACCAAAACCCCTTCCAATAGGCCCCCAACATAGTCTTGTGGCTCATCCCCGAGCCACGTTAGGTTGATAGGGTGTATGCCAACGTTCGTGCTTTAAAATATTCAAATTGCTGCGCAATGTCATGAACCCGAAGCTAGAATTTGTAAGCAATACTCTGACAATTAGTCAAAGCCTGCTGCACTGGGTGCTCTTCTTTGGCCTTGCCATCAACTACATGTCGATTCTCCTGCACTGCCTGCAGCGTGGCGACTGCTTTAACCGCCAATTGGCCACTAATATCTTGAAATTCATCGAGTTGAGCGCAACGCTTTTGTTGGCATTTTTGGGCACATGCATCTCGTTGCTGAAGATCCTTCAATTCCTCAACATGTGTGATCTGTACCATCAGTGGCATTGCCCTCAGTGACATCTTCAAGGTTGTCAGTTGACCTTCGAATTCTTGCACTTGCGTAGTTAGCTGATCAAGTTGCTCATTCTGGACAACGCTCTACCAAAACTGCACTGTCGCCTCCATAATGGTCTTAGCTTCTTGCTCCATGATTTTGAACTGAGTTGCAATTTCTTCAATGGAAGCCTTCCTTTTCGCAACCTGCTCCGGCAGCGTCATATGTTGGACAAGGGCATTGAGCATCAGGTTGTTATTCTGGAGATGAACAATAGTTTTCCCCAATCGCTTGGCCTTTTTGACTGGGGTGAGCTCGGTCGTGCTCTCAAAAATGTGCTGGAAGGCCTCAAAAATAGCTTGCTCAACTTCGTCGCATCTGGCACACATCTGTACTTGTTCAACAATTAGGCGGTCTTGTACCTTCTTCAGCTCAATAATATCCTTAGTAGCATTTCGCTGCAGCTTAGCCTGCGTCACCCTCAAGGCGTCTATTTCCCACACCTTTTCTTCCTCTAGCTCCACGCGGACCTGATGCAGCTACTCTACCTCTTTCTGCAGCTTCTTAACTGCGCTCTGTGACTGGACATAGCCCTCAGTCAGCTCTTTCTATTGGTCTCCCAACTCCAGGCGGTGACGTGCTGCAACTCCACCAACGTTGTAGCAGATAAACTGTTCAGATCCAAAGGCACACTCTGGATTGGTCGCAGGAACTGGTGGAATTCCTCATGTCCCTCGTCGATCCCAGTCGGGGGAACTTGCACATTCCTATCCCGGGGCTTAGTGCTGATCGATGGGATGTCCTGCATCATAGGTCTTGCAGATTTTTTCCTGGAAATAATATAAAAAATGGAATTTAGTCTATCTTTTACCACACCAAATTCTTCATGGTTCGACTCTCGGATCGCTTGGGTCGCAGCCGTAGAGGAGTCAGTGATCGCTTTGATGAGCCGTTGCAGTTCGTCCTCCATCCCTGACTTTCTACCATTTCCTGCATCATATTCTTGATTCCATTTTGTGCGAGTCTCTTCACGCATGCGCTGTGCTTTAGCCTTAGGGTCCGTCGACGACTCGTTGTCAGAGTCGTGAATACTCAGCTCCTTCTGGGTAGGCTCTTCTAGGGCATCAGGTGGTGGCTCCCTAGACAATTCCTCCTGACTCACTGGGTTTCTCCATTCAGCTGACCACTCTTGGACAATAGCATCCAATTCTTTCGTCATGACTTTGTAAGGAAAAGGCAGCCACTGTCAATCGGGGTCTCGTCGTGCTTGAATGTAGATAGAGTGGTGCCCGATGGAAAAATGAATTATCCTCTGATACTTGGCCGTTGCATAAGGAGATACATGAGAATGGCGATGGCGGTGGCTTGCAGATCCTCCCAATAAACCCAAAAATGAATGGCATAGTCTGCCTATCAACTGGGCTCTTCAACCCACCAGAAGTTTTGATACCATGCATCGCGACGCACCTTCGCCGCATCTACCGCAATTGGTTGGTAGTATTCAGGTTCCATCCAGGCGAGGAGGCCAATAAGAATCAATAACCAACTATATGAAAATGGTTGCCCAGTCTGAGCAGCAAGAGAATCTTCTAGCAACTGCTTCAGCAAAAACTAAGACCAATTCATTTGCACCCCCTCAGCACACTTCTGGGCACATGCAACAACATCGGAATTGCATTGGACTGTTCGATTTCCCTAAACGACCTTACTTTCCAGAATCCTTGCGTCGATGCATCGCTTGTGATTTAATGATATCGATGTGATAAGCATGGCCATCACACTGTATGGCCATCACGCTATAAGCCAAAGCGCTCCTTCAGCTGCTTGGAAATATTTTTTTCAGTATCCCTCCTGTGGATATAGTGCGTCAGATCTTCCTCGGCCTTCGGCAAGCCTATGATGCTCACGATTAAATCTACAGTAATAGGCATGGGCGTATTCAACCAAAGCGTCCCCCCGTGAAAACAAGCCAACAGTTTCTTAACACACGCATGGGCTTCATTCGGTCACCCAAAATGAGGCATATTGATTAGCCCCAATAATTCAGATTGGTCTAACCCACTCGCCCAAGGTTTAGGAATTCGTTGGATGGGGGCACCAAGAACCGTCAGGACTGACTCATAGGGATCATCCTAGACATCTTTGAGTAGCAGCAAGTCATGGTATTTGAATTTCAACCTGATCAATGAAGGGGTGATGTCGATCGAGCACGTCATCCCTTCTGACAGCGGCAGCAATTTCAGTGGATATTTCTAACTTTTCGACGGCTGCATCGGCTTTGCTCCTGGACGCGTAGGAGCGACATAGCCCAAAATATCATGAACAAAGATGCCCCAAGGTGCCATATACTCGACAGCTCCCAAGATCGATGGCTCGATCTGTACAGTTCCTTCTCTTTGCACTCTTGCCGACGTGTGGGTTTGCCTCTTTTGCTGTTGCATGGAATCGGGCTTCTGAGCCTACCGTTTCCACTTGGGGATAGACAATGAGCCAATCGACATGCTCATGAATTCTTCTTCAGCAGATGTGGGTCGAATAGGGGACTCTAACTCGCTTTAAATCTCAATGGCGTCGAGGTCGCTCAGCATGCCTCACACCCCAAACCTTAAAATGCACTCGACAACTCTAACCTTCAACACTGCAACTCACTCAAAAGCTCAGAACACACTGCACAATTCACCCTCTGCTTTAACACGTTGCTCGCTCAACTTAACAATGGCATCCTCCCGCATCCCATGCATTTTTTATAGCCACTTCCAATTCAAACTCATCATTGTCAAATCTACGATCCTCATTATGACGAAATATGATAGTAATGACGTAAAATCCGTTGGCAATCCTATTCCTCTAACGGTCAAATCAACCATTAATGCGCGTCGCTTCAAAAAGTGTCACTTGCCAATTGTTTTAACTACCAACATTTATTACTTGATTTGACCAACCCACATCCCTACAACTATCACAAGTGTTCAACCATTCCTCGCTACAAAATCTAACCTTGCATATCCTCTTCCCCTCGGCTCTCCTTGCTGCTCTGAAACAAAATATTCATTTTTTTTTACAGCACCTCAAGCAGTGTGCATCACTCGCCCCGACCTATAGGGATTCAAGTGACTCCAATTGAGGAGCATCGGCAATACTGCGCCATCTAATTGTTGTAATTGAACTGCACTGCCAGAAGTAATGGAATGAACAAGATATGGACCTACCCAGTGCATTCGTAACTTTCCTGGATGCTTTATGAACTAACTGTCGTATAACAACACCTAATCTCCTTACACAAACTATTTTTCTTAATGTGGCGATCATGCCACACCTTCTGTCGATTCTTCGCAACCTACTAGTGGAAGACATCAATAAAGTAGTCTTCTTCAAGCTGGAACAACTGTGCAATGCACTCTTCTAATGCTTCTGCATTGTCCATGCCTATCACTGCATCGATGCGCAAGATAGGGACAATATACTCCATGGGAATGACTGCCTCTTGCCCATAGACCAAGTTAAATGGTCTCTGGCCTATTAGCCATTTACAAGTAGTGTGATAGGCCCATAATACTGCGGGAATTTTCAGGTCCCAGTCATCACAGTTAACATTACATACCTTAGTTAGCGTTGTTTCCAAGATTTTGTTGAATGCTTCGACAGTCCCATTCACTTGTGGATGGTATGGCGTACTCCTCTTATGTTGTACTTGCAATTCCTCAGTTAGCGCTTTCACAGTCCAGTTGACGAAGTGACTGCCCTGGTCACTCATCAAGATCTTAGGACACCCAAACCATGTCACAATGTTTTCAAAGATGAACCTCGCTTCCATTGCAACGATATAATCCACAACTGGTGTAGATTTCACCCAACTAGTCAGATAGTCGGTTGTAGTAATGATGTATAGCACAACAGTCCGCTTTCTTGGTGGATTAATAGGACCCACAAAATCTACAACCCATTTATCAAATGGTTGTAGAGTCACTTGCAGTACCAGTGGCATCTCATCCCACCGTGATGGTTTACGAACACGCTGGCAGATGTCACAGCTCCTCGCATATTCTACAACATCGTTATGCAATGTAGGCCACCATATCCTGACGCGCAACACCTTTTGCGTAGTAGCCCGCACTCCATAGTGGCCTCCCACAATTCCTGCATGTGCTTCTTCTAGAATGGGACCCTGCTCATGTAGTAAAATACATTGTCGCAAGATTTCATCTGGTCCAAGCTTATATAACTGCCCAACAATTAGTTGAAAATCAGAAGCCTTCATGACCAACTGCTTCTTTTGGCTAGTTGACATGTCCTCCGGGGCGACACCGGTGGCCAAAAACTAAATAATTGGTGCATTGTGATCATCTGCGATGTCAATAGAAAATAATTGCGCATTTGGAAATCCATCATCAATAATGATCGGTTCTTCACCATTCTCGACGCGAGACAGATGATTCGGACCAGCGTTCAACTGTCCTACTTTAACAACTATTTCAAAATCAAACTCTTGGAAAAGTAACAGCCATCGACAGATCTTCCCCCCCAACACATGCTTATTGACCAGGTATTCCAAACCAGAATGATCGGTGAACATCTTGAAATGTCCACCCAACAAATAGTGCCGAAACTTTTGTAAGGCATAAACCATCACCAAGCCTTCTCTTTCCATCGTTGTATAATTTTGTTCAGCAAAGGATAAGTTTCTATCGGCATATGCGATGGGGTTATCCAGGTTGCCCTCACCTAGTTGTGCAAGAACAACCCCTAGAGCAATGGAAGAAGCGTCGACGTGCACATGGAACTCCTTATTCCAATCAGGAAAAACCAGTATGAGTGCAGAGGCCATCTTAGCCTTCAAAGTGTCATCCTTGACATTCCTGAGTCCATTCATATGCTACATCCTTTTTTAGTAGTTTCTCCATGGGTGTAGTAATCATAGTGTATCCTTTGATAAACTTGCAATAGTATCCTGTATGCCCCAATGTTTCCCGAAGCATCTTCACATTCGTCAGTGGCGGTAAACTAAGGATTAACGCGATCTTTGTCGGATCGACCAACAAACCTTCCCTACATACTATGTGCCCAAGTAGTATGCCAAATGGCGCATAGAAAATACACTTCTTAGAGTTTAACACGATCTGATGTTGTC
This sequence comes from Pseudotsuga menziesii, assembly GCA_001517045.1. Lineage (NCBI taxonomy): Eukaryota > Viridiplantae > Streptophyta > Pinopsida > Pinales > Pinaceae > Pseudotsuga > Pseudotsuga menziesii. The sequence goes on along the minus strand of LPNX011092487.1, from coordinate 75,767 downwards.
GACACCTTTCTAGCATCAGTCACAAGTTTTCGAGATGGTCCCTAATTAGGCCATAGACAGTCCAATCATCCATATACACCTGCAGGAAATTTTGAATAAAGTATTTAAATACAGCGAAAACTACCCAAGAAAATAGAGCTGGTGCATTTTTTAGCCCAAAAGGCATGACTGTATATTGAAAACAGCCACATTCAGTGACAAACATGGTCTTATGGAAATCCTCCTTGGCAATCCGGATCTGGTGGTATCTCGAAAAGCCATCCCTGAAAGAATACATCTCCTGGCTGCCTAAGCCTTCAAGAACTTCATCTGTAAAAGGGGTCGAGAATGGGTCATGCACGCATGCATCATTCGGCTTCCTTAGGTCGACACAAATGAAGATTTCTCCTATGTTTTTCTCCTGGACCACCATAGGACTTATCTACTGGGATTCTTCTACAGGCTCTATGATCCCAGTATCGAGCTTCTGATCTATCTCATCCTTCTCCTGGTCCTTGTATCATGGGTTCAGTCAATACGGCCTCTGTCGCACAGGTTTGGCATCTGGTTTCAATAGGATTTTCATTTCACCCAAGTCTCCTAAAATCTCATTTGTCTTTGAAAATCATGTCGGAAAAAGGTCTTGGAATTCATGTAGTAGGTCCGTGATTTTGGCCATGGTTTCCTCGTCCCAGTAGTCCTTGACATTGGAAAATTTTGGGTTCTCTGCCGACCCAATGTTGAATTTCCAGATCCTTGGCAGTTGACTCATCGATTTCGTCAATATGTCTGGGGCTGCGACATCACGGCTTCCTTTTGAATGTGGAATATTAACATTCCACAACTCATCGTCATCTTCAAGTTACTCGGACAAGTTGTAGCATGTCATCATGGATTGAATGGAGCAGTGCACATGTGGATCAATCAGGTATGCGATAGGGATGACCTTTAGTACTACGTCATGGATTATTTGTAAAGCATTACATACCTCTGGGTTGGCGTCCTGGAACCTAAACATCTGCACAAAGCAAACAGACAACTCCTCCCAAGTGGTGATAGTTCTACACAACTCTATCTTTACATACCAGGATCTCGACATCTCTTCTAGGGTGTGAATGAAAGCGTGGACCCATTCATCTCTAGGTCATTACGCCCATAAAGTCTGACACTCAATCAAATGACTAGTGGCATCATTCTGTTCGTCATATCTCCCAACATGGTAGACCTATAAATCACCGAAGCGCACCATCATCAATCTCCGGCACTGTTCCCAGTCATGGATCATCTTTTTATGTGTAGCCCACCATCGAGCTGTAGTAGCCTTCAGTGCTACATCGAGAGCCAGTATCCTTTGTAGTTCAAAAAATTTCTCTTCGAATTCCTGAAAGAACTCTGATAGTCTCGGCAATCCTTCATAAATGGGCAACTCTACAGTCTCAGTCGCAACACGCCGGAGAGACTGTGTAATCAACCCGCATTTCCTGAATGATACTTCATGCAACCTATTCTGCCATTTTTCCAAAGAATCATCAGAGTCAGAGGATGCAGAAATTGTGTTGCACCATCCAAGTTCGCCATCAATACTCCAATGAATATAATCCTCAAAGATGCTTCCCAACTCCTACCAGCTTCATCCCTTACAGGTTCAATATACCGACGTCCTTCCTGAGGGTCCATAGGATCAATGACCCTGACATCCTGGTTTTCAAATGTCATAACTCATTTCTTGAAGTCGATAACCGCCATGCTATCATTATCCCATCCAATCCCTAGAAAAGCGGGATAGGAACCACCATCTTCGACTACTTCTATCACATCAAAGTCAGCATGTGTTTTCATACCTTCAATGTCGATAACCAAGTTTGAAATGCAACCAATGGGATGAACTTTTTCCTGATTTGGTAGTCGCAACTGCATCGACGACCATCCCAATGGTGGCTTTCCCATCAATTTCTAGGTTTGCTTGGTCCAGAATGTTTACATCTCATCCAAGATCCAGAATGACCAAATCAACCTCATAATCTTCGATCTGGATATTCATCCTCATCTATTTTCCTGTCTTCCTCTTTTTCATAGAATTCATTGCATAATCCTTCAATTCCTTATCTGGGTGGTGTAATAACATCTCAAGCTCGATAAGGGTGTCAGGGTCCCTTCCCAGTGACAGACAACTCTCAAAGAGCTGTTGCAAGGTACCATGCTATCTTGGTGGTCTTGCCTCTACAGATGGATCGAAAGCAAATGGCATGTCAATAATTGGTAACTTATCCGGATTTCTCCTGATTGCATGCTTTTCCCCAAAGAAGCTGTATTTCTCCGTCACAATGTAAAATGCCACCTTTTTCTTTCTAGCGAGTCGAACTTCCTGCTGTGTTCCGTCATCTCTAGTTGTCGCACCAGTGCGAGTGACAATCCCAATGTCGACATCCTTCATTCGTGGTTCGGCCTGAATTTTTGCAACTGTCGATCCTTGTTTAAGGTTCAATGGTGGGTTTTCATTTAATGGATGATTCATTGGTTGGTTCTAAGTTTGAGGTGGGTTCCGAGTCTTAGTCTATTATGGGATCTGGTTCTGCATTATCGGTTGGTTCTTTACTTGGAACATAGGCTGATTCTAATTCTGCACATTCTGCAACTGAGGAATGTATCCAGCCTGCCATTTTGCAATCAACTGAAGGCAGTTTTACACATTATGATTGTTGGCCGCATAGTATGTACACTGTGCATGAGGGCACTCCCTCTGATAGTGCCTGAATACTCCATAGGTATAACATTGGATTGATTCGTGACCTCATCCTCCTCCTAGGTCGAAGCCTCCTCCTCACCCTCTAAATCCTCCGCGGAATCCTCCTCGAACTTCTCCTTATTGAAACTACAGTTGAGCCATCTGCTACTGTGGTGGGTTTGGTTGTTGCTGGACATAGTGCACAGCTTGAACATATTGTGGCTAAGAATTAAAGAGTGGCACCTGATTATATTGTGGTTGCGGCTCATACTACGGTTGTGTTACAATCTGTGGATGAGGTGCAAAATGTGGCTACACTGTAAACTGTTGCTGTGGTGGCGTGGGGATAAACTGCATCGGGGTGGTGGTGTATACTGCATCTGCGCTACTAGTTGTACCATTTGTGGCTGCAGTTGCATTGCCTGAGGGTCCTCACCTTTCACAAAATATGAATCATACGTCCTTTCGTGGATAAAATCATAAGCTCGACAGTTTTTATCATCATGTCCTTTCCTTGGTAACCATCTTCTGCATGTAATCACAGTTCTCATGTCGATGCCCATAGACTAGACATATGCGACACCATAGTATGCCAGCACAACTCAACGGGTTCGAGGCTCCCGATAGCAAATAATTTCAGAACATCGGACATGTGTCTTTGGTATGTTTGTCTGCATGGTAGCGGGTGCACCAAAGATCATCACTATCTTCCTTGGCCTTTTTGATATCTTGCAGTTGGACTGTCAGATTGGCCAGCTGTGCTTGAATCTGGTTCATTCCAACCATGGTTTCTCCTACCAGTGATGCCTCCAATTTCATCGCGGTCTCCAAAGCCTTGCTCTGTGTCACAATCTTTTGCTGCATTAGTGGTTTTTCGATATGCGGGACAAGCACGACGATGAACCACTCCTTGTGTTGAACATCACTCATCTGAAAAACTGACCCAGGCCATCAATGTCTTAAACCGCTTATCAAAATCCTAAATCGTCTCATTGGGGAACTGTTTGATCTCTTTCAATTTAGTATTGTACTGAGCCTTAGACTTTGGCTTCTTGAATTCCTCAAATAACCCTATTTGGATCTCATCCAATGTTTTTGTGGTACCTCCTTGAGGAATCCCTGTAAATCTCATGAACCATTCCAGCGCACGGCCTCTAAGAGTAGTTGCCAGCCATTAGAGGAAATTTGGGGTCTAAAATGGGCCTTATAAGAAAACGCGCCAACAATAAATTTTGTGAGTTGGAATTCAAGAACAAATAGAATTTCAATAAAATGAGTCAACCATAATGGTTGAATTGACATATTTGTCATAAAAGAAAACTATTTTTTTGTTCGTATTTTCGACATATCTCCCTGTGTTTTTACTCAAATTCTGAGCGGGAGATCTCCTTGGATGCGGAATTTCTTTCTACATCCAACGAGTACCCACACTGCATACTTTTGACGGACCCTGCTACATCATCATCGCGTTTTTTCAAGTAATTATTGTTTTTGGGGTATCCAGGTCCATCAAAAGTATGCAGTGTGGGTACTCGTTGGAGGCGGAATTAAATTCTACATCCAAGGAGCTCTCCCGCTTAGAATTTGAGTAAAAACACAAGGAGATATGTTGAAAATATGAACAAAAAAAGTACTTTTTTTCATTCTTCCTCCAAAATTAGAAACTATTATTTTATTATTTTCTTTAGGAGGCCCATTTTTTTGTGCCCATTTTAGACCTCAAATTTCCTCTAATGTGGCTTTTCTTAGCATCATCATCTACAGTCTGTTGGGCGGTCCAGATCGCTTCACACAAGAACCATTATTGCTCTAGGTCGTTAGTGCCATTTCCATGGAATATCGGTAACTTCATTTTGTCCCCTGCCATTCTGGGCCTTCTTCCTTCTGCTAGTGCTCTATTACTAGACTTTTACTGACACGTCGGGCAAGTCGATGCAAAATGCATGTTTCTTCCTTGTTGTAGAGTAGTGCGTGGAGGTGTGGGCACGTTACTGCTGGGGTTTGATCTTGTCTTCCTTCTGGGCATAACCTGGGCTTGGTTGTCCTCGTCATCACAAAAGGGTCACTTCGTCCCATGTGGTTGTTCCTCACGGCATCACACTTTGATTGCGATAGGACCTTCTCCCGTCCTCTGCCTCTTCTCTCGAAACCTTGCTCTTCCCCTTGTACAACCACTTGTTTCCTTAGAAACCTTCACATTCTCACCAGAAATCATGCCCATCTACCCCTTACCTTTCCATGCGTCTCCCCCCTTTTGTCGCGGTGCCTACATCCTCCACACACCAGAGTTCCACTACTCTTGGTAAATCTTCAGAATACCTTTTTCACAAACTAGCTGCTTAATTGACAGTTGTAGCAACAACATGAATCTTCCTCATGGTACACTGAAGAGCTCCCTTTCTGCTTCGCTAAATGACTTATTGGTGTCGTCGCAAACTCAATAATGTAGCCTTCTAGCTGGATACTACCAGCCATGCTTCAATAGCCCGCAACGCCTTATTATCTGTTTCTTGTAATTCCTGGATCAGCTTCGGGGTCCAGGATGTCGGCTCTCCTCCTTGGAATTTTGTTTTCTTAGAGGTGAAATTTGCTAGCCACTTGTGCAAGAGGACAAGAAACTCACAAAAGAACCATTCGTGAGGACCGTCATGGATATATCTATCCAACCAATGGCTTGTCGATAGCTTCAAATTCTGATTTTTGGCTTCAGCAAATTCTCACAAATTTATATCAAACCACCCTCGATCTCTGGTCGAGTCAAATGCCAAAACATATCCTCCTTTTAATCGCAACTCGGTCTCGGCAACGGAACCATTTGTTCACGAAATCCACCAACAAAGCCTCGTTGACAAGGGTTCTCACTCTGTCAATGCCCAACCAACGTGATCTCCCTAAGCAACAGCCCAGACAGGTTTTACCTTTCCCAACAACATCCGCATACTAGATGAAGTCTCACCTGAGATGTTCAAGGGAGAACTATCGGAACTGAGTTTCCGGCAGTGAGGACGGAGGATATGGAGATCCGACGGGGAGACAACATGACTGTTAGATCTAGAACTATGTAGTCGACACTAACTCATTTCCATTACTAAATATTGCATCATACATTAGTCATAGAAGCATCATTCATAAAGCATCCAAACTCATAATGCAATAGCGCTATCACATATTTAACATAGATCGCATCAACATAAGTATAGCAGGAATAGAATAAACCACAATGACAATAGAACAAATCATAGCATCATAATAGGTCTAGATCACTGGAGCAATGGAACAAAACGGATCGTAGCATAGAGAACAGTAAAACAAAAGAAAATATTTATGCATCAATCATCATATATATTGACTATGGGCAAAAGATCCAAAACCAAACAATTCTTCTCCAAAAACGGAGGTTGAATACATCAGAAAACAACCCAGATAGATCGCAGATCCAACAGAGAATTCTTCAAAACCATATTGCACTAGATCTCATGCAATACTCATAAGTTTGTCGATCAACACCAATCGATCATCATATCTCTCAAGATGTGTATTTAATTGCAAAACAAGATCTATAAATAGGAGTGCTCCTTTACATTGAAGGTCCACTTCTAACTAACTTATAACCGCTAATGACCTATTGTGACAAAACTTGGTAAAATAATATATAAAATATTCAAAATAGTTATTTTGCCTCCCATCGCGCTGATCTAGCCTTACGCAGTACCATGTGAGCTTGTGCAGCTACCGCGATGCTACGCAACTCACTTACCAAAACCCCTGCCAACACAAATCATTCAATTTTTGGCGACGAGAACCGCACCGAAAGACCTTACCACATGTCAGAAGAAGCGGATGGTTGTTAAGGCCTCGGATTTCCAGTTGATCGTTGGACAACTATATAAACTAGGACCAAATGATATTTTGTGGAAATGTGTCCTACCGCATGAACAAGGGCATATTTTGGCAGAGGCCCATGCGAGTGTTGTTGGTGGACATTATGGAGGACGAGCTACTACGAGGAAGGTGCTTCGGGTAGGGATTTGGTGGCCCACCCTTCATTCTGATGCGACGGATTATGCACGGACTAGTGACATCTATCAATGAAATGGAAAGCCATCAAGGAGGGATGAGATGCCTCTAGTACCTTAGGTGACATCACAACCATTTGATAAAAGGGTGATGGAATTTGTGGGACAAATAAACCCACCTAGGAAGCGAACTAGTGCGTAATATATCATTACAGCAATAGCCTATTTGACAATATGGGAGGAGGCCACACCAGTCATGGATTGCACCATTGCGACAACAGTGAGGTTCTTATTTGACAATATTGTGACACGGTTTGGATGTCCAAGGATATTGATGAGTGACCAAGGGAGTCACTTCATCAATTGCACAATCAGTTCATTGACAAAGGAGCTTCAGATACAACATAAGAAGAGTACCTCGTATCATCCTCAAGGGAATGGGACAATGGAGGCATTGAACAAAGTATTGGAGCACGCACTTACACAGGTATGTAATGCAAACCATGATCACTGGGATTTGAAGATTTCAGTATTCTTGTGGGCATATTGCACCACTTGCAAAATATTGATGGGGAAGACACCATTCAAATTGGTGTATGGGAAAGACGCAATTATGCCTATGGAGTACATTGTTCTGAGTCTGCGCATCGCAACAGTGACGGACATGGATGATGAAGAAGCACTAGAAGAATGATTGGAACAGTTAGGTCAGCTTGAGGAAGACCGATTTGTTGCGTGTTTTCACGAACGTGTCAAGAAGGATTGACAGAAGGCTTGGCATGATCACCATATAAAGAATAAATAATTTCAGCAAGGAGACTTGGTGTTGTTCTATGATAAAAAGTTCATGAAGCATCCATGTAAGTTACAGATGCATTGGCTAGGTCCATATCTTGTTAATTCCATTAATCCAGGAGGAGCAGTTGAACTGCAACAATTAGATGGTGTGATGCTACCAAAACTAGTGAATGGTAGCAGGATGAATCCCTACGGGATGGGCCCGAAATTGCGCGATGCTTAAGGCACTGCACAATGAAAAAAAATTAGCTAGGATGGATATATAGAAGGATGGCGCACCAAGAGGAAGTGGATATGCAAGTAGGAGAGTCAGTAAGGACAATGAGGAAGGTCTGTTGCAATGGCCACAAGGTCACGACATAGTCAAATCAGCAATAAATATAGACAGTTAAAGCAGTTAACCGACATTGCTTGTTGAAGTGACGCGTATTGATGGTTTATCCGACCATTGGATTGACAAGATCGACGGCAGATTCGGGTAGTTAATGCATGATTTGGTCATGATGAGGTAAAGAAGATCACATTGAATTGGTAATGATGGGTATGGATCGACTTGATACTATAATAAGGGGCTCGATGCGGTCGCAAGACACCATTATGCAAGTTTGAGTAGATTTGCAGAGCAAGAATCATAGTGAATTGAGTGAGTTTCTAAGAGAAGAGAGGGTGCGCGACTGTTAAGCATTGCGGGGCACTGGTGCGGCATGCAAAGTGAACCAATCATAGTGAATATTTCAAGTGAATGGGACTCACCAATCAGACCAGTAACCATAGTGGAATAAATCAGAAGTATGCCAATAGGATCATCGTCAGTGCCGAAGAAGAAGAGGAAGGGATAAAATCCTAGCTCCCTAATGTCGAAGAAGAGGCAGACTGGAACGTCAACGAGGACAGCAGAGGAAGTTGCATAGACGGGTCCATCAAGCTTTGAAGCCATGGAGTCAATAGCTCATGCAGGGGTGTCCGTTGAGGATATCCCTGGCTATATACCGCCCTGTCGTCCCGGTGCGCAGCCCAAGGAGCTCACAAAGAATCAAAAGTACCAAGTGAATTTGACACTACCATAGGGGATGGTATACACTACAGATATTGTGCCTGCAATGATGTATATGAAGTACAATGACCATGATTTACTTTCATGGGAATATGTTGCAAATGACCAATATTTGTTGATGGTAGCAGTAGAAGGCGACCCAATAGAATGTATTCCACGGGATTGGGTGAGCAGGATGAACAATGCATGCTTATTGGGGTTGATTAATATGTCGTATTTTGGGTGGTTGAATGAGGAGAATGCCTGCATAAAGCAACTTTTGGCCTGTTTTCATGGAGGAACGTTGTGGGTGGACACACCAGTCGAAATCATGGTGGACTTGATATCAGATATCATGAGGTTTCCAAAGGATGGGCCAGACCCTTCATAGTATTTCTGAGGCAAGGATAATGAAAAGAATCTTGCGGCAAGGTTGAAGAAGCGCTATGGGTTGGAGTGGAATGGGAGGGCTTACCACATTGATAGTATCAATGACCAAGTGGTGCGTATTAGCGCAAGGATTTTGGCCAGCAAATTGGTCAGGAAGAACCACTCCATACAATGTAACTCGGGGGTGATTGCAGGCGCAGAGCAATGCACGGAGAGGGTACAAATGAACTAGTCACTCTTTTTTATGAATAAATTGGTGAAGGACGTGGTGGTAGTACAGGTGGGACAACGGATGTATACATATAGTTGGTTGTTGATATTGATCGCACTCGTGGCTTGGATGGAGCCAGCCTACTATCAAGGCATGGACGTGGAAGCACTGAAAGTATGTAAGGGTGCACATTACCAAAATATCTAGTGGGTAAAGGAACCTAAAAGAATGGAGAATTGTGTGATCCAATTTTGGCTCTATTGGGAAGCTGTGACAGTTCCCCAGTTATCTCAAGAAGCTGCGATAAAGTATCAAAGGATCGCCCAGTTTGCAATCGGCCCACATGCCATTCATGTGCAAGAGCGACGTGACCCAGATAAGCAGTGGTTTTCGACATTGTATAATCTATATAAAGAGGGACTCATGGTGATTGTTGATGATTGGACCACCACCTGGAGAGAACTGGTTAGTTTGGAGGAAGTATCGACAGGACCCCCAGTGGATGCACCTATTGATCCTATGCATAAATATGACCAATAGAGTCACCACAAATCTGATACAGAGTCGACAGAGACATCCACTGACCCGGATGCAGAGCGCGCATTTGACGAGTCTGGAACAAAGAAACAGGGTGAACAGGGCATGACCAATAGTGTCGTGCCAAGGATGGAAGCGAAGTTGAATCGACTTGTCAAGGAGGTTACTGATGCAACAGATGCGACAACAAAAGAAATAAAGAAATCTATGCAAGATGGATTTGTAGAGGTAAGGAAAAAACTTGATTCTTTGTATGATGTTATTTTGAATAGAGTGCCAGAAGGAGAGACTGTATAGGAATTTAACTCAATCAACACTGAGACATGAGTGTGGAATGTTGAGATTCCCCCTACTGCGATTGAGACCGGCAATGAAAACTTGAACACCTCTCTGTAGAAGTGGCAGGACCTGTCTATCGACATCAACATGCTTTCCATGCAGACGTTGGTGCACATGCAAAGAGTCACCAACAAGGAGTTGGAAGATAGAGAGAAAAACGTCAGCGATCAGTTTTTGCAATCGCAGGAGAAGGAAGCGGAAGCGAAGAAAGAGCTAGAAGAATTGAAGAAGCTGCAAGAGGATTTGAGGGAAAAGAGCGTCGAGGATATTATGGAGCTAAAGAAGGAGCAAGACCAACTAGTAGTTGAGCAGGCTCAACTCCAGGATCACAGTGTGCTATTGCAAGAGGCATTTTCAGAGGCATGTCAGTATGTCTACGAGAGCACTGCGAAACTAGATGCACTAGAAAAAGAAAAATGGCTTGGAGCAGTCATCGTGTAGTTACAACGAGATAATGCAGATATGAATGCATACCACCTGAACAAGTTGCTAAAAGGAAAAGTGCCATAGAGGATGTGGCGACATAGCTATAAGAGATGGAGCAGGAAGCAAGGAAGGTCATTGATGCAACGACGCAATTTTGGGGCAGCGTCATACAAGATGAGCAGTTAGCTCAACTAACCAAGAAGTTACAAGAGCCAGAGGGGTAGCTGGCGACATTAAAGACAACATTGGGAACAATTCCACCGTTCATTCAGATTACAAAGTCTGAAGAGATGAAGGAGTTGCAGCAGCGTGTTGGAAAGGCTCGGGAGCGACAGTGGAAGCACTGTGAACAGTTAGACGAGTTTCTAAGGCAGTTTCTATGCTAACAATTCGCAGGAAGGAAAGAAAGAGGTTGCTGAGAAGATAGTGGAGCACCCATTGAAGCACGATTTGACAAGAAGTCAGGAGATCACTAAAAAGGTCAAGACGCAAGTCAAGGAGATCAGTCAGCAGTACGAAGACTTCAAGCTAAAGATCATCGAGTACACTATCTCCAACTGACGTGGCTCGAGGGAGAGACACAGGATTGTGTTGGGGGGCTGTTGGTAGGCAATTTTGGGATAGATTAGTTGTGCAACATCATGGATGGTATGCAAGCTCAAAGACACTACGCAAGTAGAATATGGTGTGCAAGGCAGAGAATAGAATATTTTATATATTTTATATCATCTTTTGTAGTTTTGGACCATGTTTTGTGGATATTGGTCATTATTTTGTAGAATCAATTAGGAGTTAGTTAGGAAGTTTTCTAAGTGGACCTTGAATGTAAAGGCGCAAGCCTATAAGTAGATGTTGAATTTTAAGTGTTAAGTATCTTTGGAGCATCTTGTCTTTGAATGATCTTGAGACATTGAACTTGAGTTTGTTTGAGTTTTTGGTTATGCAAGATCTGCGCATGAACTGAGATTTGTTGATCTATGAATTATTTTGGAGAATCTATGATTTTGTGCAAAAGTAATATGACAAGATGGAAGTTAAGCTGACTCATTGTGTTCTTTTTTGTTTTCCTCTTTTACTATTTTCTGTGAATCTGCGACATGGATCTGTAAATGATGCAATGTTTCCTTATTTTAAATGATGTTATTTTGTTGGATCTGTTTGCACATCAATGTGTTTACTACAGTTATGATTGAATGATGCGATATATTGAATAATGATAATGAATGGTTATGTGAATGCGTAAGTTGATAAGTTGATGCACATTGTCCTCTCTCATTTTGTGGAAACTTGGGTCCGTAAGCTCTCCCTCGAACATCTCGGTTGAGACTTCATCCGCTCTGCGGGTGTTACTGGGTGGGGTAAAACTTGTCTCGGTCAGTGCTCAGGGAGATCGCGGTGGTTTGGGTGTCGATAGAGTGGGAACCCATGTCGACTAGTTTTGTTGGTTGAGTTTGTGTCAACAAGGAGTATCGTTTTACAATAAGTAAGTTAAACAAATTGGTGATGAATTAGAGAAATGACATGATAAGGTTTGTAATATTGGAGGTTTGTCAGACCTAGTATAGTGATGACCTCAAGTAATAAAAAGAGAGGCATACACAACTTAACCAATTAACAGTGGGACATGTTGAAAATAGTTACTAATGACAGATGTAATAAGAATATGTAATAATAAACTTAATACGTTCCCAGTTAGAATATGACTAGATTAGCTAAGGGTGAGCAAGCATGTCTCTTGTCTAGTCAGATGTGTCATTGCGAGTATATGTTATTAATAGAGTTAAGTGAATATATGCCCTTGTCCTTCTAAGAATAAACTAAGGTATGATTGATGATGTAGGATGCTTTCCATATCATAGGACTTGTAAGAAGTGGTTATGTAGAGATTGTAGATTAAGGATTGTAGTGGCCATGAGTTGATTGCATTATTGGCAAGTTTGGTTAGTCTTAAGAATGGGCTTGATTTGTGTGTTAAAAATTTAAACTATAAACTAAGATTTATATTGTGGATAGAGGCAAATTGAGCAAGTGATTAAATATAAAAGAGGGAGAGAGAGAGAGAGAGAAGGGTATGAAGTATTTCATGCCTAATAATACAAGTTAGTATAGAAGGAGGTGTGTAAAAATGACATTTAGATATTACGATTGAAAAATTTAATGACAAACAAAGTTTAGGAGAAGCATTCACAATAATAATTAAAGTTCCTAGCACAAAGTATGGCACATTATTAAAAGTTACCAAGGAAAATGCATTGATAGTAGTGTAAACTTAAACATATGTAATATGAGGTACCAATATCAAGTAAATGGTCTAGGTTAAATCCCTATAGGACAAGTAGCCTGAGATATTCTACCTGGGAGGACACGGATACCATGAGTTGTGATTTTCCCACACTATTCAGAGTATAACTTCAGGACGAAGTTTCCCGAAGGGTGGTTGTATGTAATGCCCCATCTTGACCTTATTACCCGAACTATCATTGCATGTTTGTATTTCCTTATTATTGTGGATCATCATCAGTTTGATGACACTATGGACATATGGATTTATTAATTTACGGAATTTATATGTGTGTGTGAGGTTAATATTATGAATTATGTTCATATTTTGATTATGTCACTAGCAATACAAATTTAGTAGATGATGATACGTGGGTACAGATTTAAATTTATGCGTCGAATAATTGATTGTGATGTTGGATGCATGATACAAATTGATTGCATCATTGTTAGTATTAACATAATATGTATACATGTTGATATTGCATGGTATTGCACAAACTTTTGTTATGATACTAACCAATAGGTTTAGAAGAGCTAAAGGTAGTTGAGCCCTACAAAATGAAAGTACATCGATGGTATGGATTCCAAAATAGAAATGGTACGAAAATGAATCATTATTGTTATGTATGATTATTGTTATTATCATGATGTGTGGGTTGGTATGGGTTCAGGAAACTTAATCGACCAAATTGGTTATTCGATGACAAAATCAGAGTACAACAGTCGCAACGCATTCACCGTGTCGATGTAGACATAGTCCCTTATTCTATTAGGGTGGTGGAGGTATTACCCACTGTTTATCCTTGAAACCCAGAGTCATGGGAGGGTTTTGCTATGGCATTCTCCCCATGGTGTGTGATGATAAATAGTGGGTGCCTACTGGGGAATCTTGGTTGATGGAATCAACACTTCCACTTACGGGTTCTAACTGGAGTTAGACCATGTAGTTTATGCTCTAGTGTAGTCCATCAGAGGAAGGATAGGATGTGGAAGTTAGTTGTGAATTAGATAAAATGAAGTAGTTAGATAGGAATGTCGTGGAAGTTTGAGATGGAAGCCTAATTAACTGTGTGTTGAATCCTTTACTTCATTCTTGTGTTGTATCTCTATATATTATGTTTGCATCATAGCTTATTATGATATGAGTTAGTGTCTAAACATTTCAATTTCATGTTTATATGTACGTCGACAAACAGTAACTCGTGTGATTATGTGTGATGTGTGGTTGAGTACTATTAGTGTACCTACATGATGTATGTAAGCATTAGCTATGCTTACATAACTCGTCTACATATGTATAAGCTTGCATGAATTAATATTAAACTATTTTTATTAGGAATTGATACGTCATAATGATGACTAATTACATTACTATTACCTATTTAGTTAAGAAATGATATTATTACATGAAGTTAGTAATCAATGGTTGATTAATTGTGATTAGGGATAATTATTGATTGTGACCAATAAAATAAAGGTGAAATAATGTTAATGATGTTAACAAAATTTTGATTAACTTGATTGTTGAATGAAATACTTGGATTTCTAAATCATTAAGTATTAATGGTGTTAACTATTTTAAATAAGGTTATTATCAACTTAATCAGTAAATTCTAATTAAAGGATTAATTATAATTAAGGTTCCATTGTTAAACATGGTAAATAGTTTCATGAATAATGATTAGGATTAATTATAATTAATTATGATTAATTAGAATGCGATAATAAATCCATATTAATTAGGATTATTTATAATCACTTTATAATTAATTACCATTAATTATAGTTAATTAGAATGTGGTGATAAATGAGTATTAGTTAGTAATAAATAAAGATTAATTCAATCTTAGTTATAACATAATACGATTGATAGTGATGTATAGTAATTGTAAAGAAATGACATTGTTATTTTATTGTTGGAAGAGAATTAGTTTATTGATAAATGATTAGTAATTAAGTATTAATTAAAATTATATATTTTATGATAAAACATAAAAATTAAATAAAATAAAGGGGAAATTATGATGACTAAGGTATTGATGAAGTATCTTATTGTGTCAGACTTATTGTTGAATTGTACTACAATCTTATGTCAGAAATTATGTTGACTTATGTGAGTAAATAATAACTTTATATTTGAAAATTTGAAGTAAAATTTATGTTGAAATCAAGTGGTTAATCTAATAAAATAATCCGATATTGCATTATCCTATAGCTACAAAATGTAATATCGCTACAAAATGTAATATCACTACAAAAAAAACTAGATTTAGCACCAAATTTTAGTGTAATTTTTTCCCAATTGTGGTGAACAATATGGCGCTAAACTTGGCGTAATTGTACAATTTCGTAAAACACCATATATTGAGTCTTTTTTATGTCCATTTTTGCGCCCAATTTTTTGCATGTTTTCTTATGCCCTTATTTGTGCTCAATTTTGCATCTTGTATTGCATCTTTTTTTGCGCCATTTGTTACATCCTTGTTTGCACCCAGTTTAGCGGTCAGTTTTGCATCCAATGTTGTGTCTAATTTTACTCCTAGTTTTACATGTTTTGCACCCAATTTTGCACCATGTGTTGCATCAAATTATGTGTCCAATTTTGCATCTAGCATTGCATCTAGGTTTGCATCCAATTTTGGGCCCAATATTACGTCTAGTTTTGCATCCAATTTGACTTCTATTGTTGCATCGAATTTTGCTTCTCGTTTTACATCCATGTTTGTGCCTAATGTTTCATCTTGTTTTACGTCATTTATTGCGTGTAAGTTTGCACCTAGTATTGTATCCTGGTTGATGTTTTTTTTGCATCTAGGTTTACGCTTAGTGTTGCGCCTAGTTTTTCACCCAATGTTGTTCCTAGTTTTCTGCCATGTTTGTGTCTAATGTTGCATCCAATTTTGCGTCCAATGTTCCATCCAATTTTATGCCCCATCTTGCACCCAATGTTGTGTCTAGTTTTACATCCAATTTTTCCTCACATCTTGCATCCAATATTGTCTTGTTTTAAGTCTTTGTTTGGGCCAAGTGTTGCTTCCAATTTTGCACCTAGTGTTGCGCCTAGTTTTATGTCCATTGATACACCTGGTTTTGTGCCCACTTTAGCATCCAATTTCATGTCCATCTAGGATTCCACTTTTGCGTATACTTTTGGGCCTAGTATTGCATCTAGTTTTGAGCCATTAATTGTGTCTAGTGTTGAGTCTCCTTTTGCATCCAATATTGCATTTAGTGTGACATCCATTTTTGTGTTTGATGTGACATTTTTTGTCCACTTTTTCATTTGGTATGACGCCCACTTTTGCGTCTTATTTTTCATCTAGTTTTGCATTTAGTATTGTGTCTAATATTGCATCCATTTTGCGTTTTGTTTTGCATCCACTGCTATTGAAGAATTTTAATTTTAATTATAAATAAATCATTTTTAATGATTTTGCATCCATTTTATTAAATTCAATTAAATATTGAAATATATCAAAATTCTCAAATATCATTAAAAATTCAAATTTATAGCATAACATTTCTGAATAAGTTTAAGAAAGATTCTCAACATCCATCCAAACTTGTAGTAATTTTATCATAGAAATTAATTCTTCATCCAATGAACATTGATAATTTCCAATATAAATAAAATTCAAATGTTTGATCAAGATATCAAAACCTTTCATGGATATCATTACAGTAAAGTAAAAAGAAGTCAAATGTATATGATTTAAATACCAATCTAACAAAAAATAAGTTGTATTATCTCCATATATAAATATAAAAGTAAAAATGATAAATATATCATAGTTATATACCAACATTAATATATGTAAATATAATCCAAAATGTAGCATGTTCATGATCATTGAACTTGTCATCTTGATCAACATCATCCCCATCTTCATCATCATCGTCGTCCTCACTATCATCATGAGTCATCTTCTTCTTCTCCTATATCCGATGGAGTATCAACATAATTTGGATCATCATGTATAGAGTCATCAATTGTTGTGATCTGAAGAAAAAAAATCAATATTAGATGTTAGTATTAATTTCATACCACAATGCATATTTCTATTATATTTCTAATATTAACTCATACCAAAGTAAAACAAAGCATAATACAATTGCAATTAATACGTGTATGTGCACTAATATAACTACAAAAGAAAGAGCAAAAAATAGAACTCAATAAAAACTTTATTAAAATATATATACACATTAACTAGTTTAAGAAGTATGAAATGCCAATAACTTTATTGATATTCTCCTTACTTTTATGATAACATTATTTTATATTGGTGTTTCACAAAATTGAGTTTGACGTGGACTTGATTATGGTAGGACTTCATCTCTTGGTGTGGACCTGATTATGTTGAAAAAAACATTGGAAATGGGGTGTTTTAGTGAATGTTTATCCCACGTAGTGTTGTAATCCTTAAAATCAACAAGGCTCACTATTTTAGCTTACCATTTAGTGCTCAAATAACTACATTATATGCGTGTTTTAATGGAGTGGTACTAAGGGTCACATAATCACTTGAGAATAGATGGAAGCATTATATAAGTTTACCCAACAAGAAAGTAAGTAGACAACACGTGTTTATCTTCAACCATAATCTGTTTAACTTCTATTTACTCTTAGGATAAAAACTGAAGTAAAATATCTTCAAATTTGCAATTTGAAAATACCTTTCTCTTTTAGGTATTGATAGGTACTGAAAATCTCTTCATGCTCCTAGAGTGTTCCATTTTCCCTTCAATAAAGTTGCTTTTTCATAGATAAACTTAGGATTCAAGTGACAAAAGCTATATTTTTCCAAGCAAATATTTTCAACAAAGACTAAGCTTCAAATACACATAGGAAATATAGAATAGCTCAATCACAACCAACTTGTATCCAACATGTATACATTTGAAAATTTCAAATCGATCACTGGGTTGAATCCCGTCCTCTCAAGTAATTAACAAAGTCCCGATGCAATTGTATGGACATCAATCTCCTAGAATGCCATATCCTTTTTGCAAGGTAACCAATGCCATATTGGTGCACAAACTTTAGTCGTTAAAGGGATGATTTTGAAGGCACAATTGAATATTTTAAGAGAACTTTTGAAGAGCTCCTTTGGAGACTGATTTGTTGGCCAAACGTAAGTTCATGAGGGCACAATTCAGTTGAAAAGTCCTTAGATGCAATATGATGCATTAGGATAGTCAACTTTGAACAAAATATTCATCTTGAATGCGCTACATATCTACTAAAGACTTTAAAACCACCACTATTAGTTCTATTTTCCAGGCATACAAGTATCCCTAAGAGGATGTATGCTTGCATGCCTTATATCATCTCTAGGAGAGACACACTTTACTTAGCTCATATATCAATGAAAGGAAGGAAAATTAGGGTTGGGTTTTGATATCTTTATTTAAGGTGTTTGTTACCCCACATTCCCACGTGAGTATCTTAGGGGATATTTCTTAACTTTTTGAAGCAATATCAATTTTATACATCAACCTTCAACCTTGCATTTTCAATTATACCACAGTTACACTTCATTGCAGAACATTGATCTTGTCATCCATTAAATAGAGTGACATCATATGATCACAAAATAATAGAATATTACTACCAATTTGACTACACTTTTTTCAGATGTCATGTTGGTAGCTACCATAGTATTGATAAGCGGTCCTATTCATTGATTGGGATGGTTACCCATTGGATTGGACAGATTTTGCTAAAAATGTATCCTTTCAAGCTCATTAAGAAATGAACAGGGTGAAAGACAACATGGTGGAGTTTTTAAGAAAAATATTATGTTTTATAAGATGCAGGATTTTGAATAATTCCCTCCTAAGAAGGAACGCCCTATTGTTGACTTGGAAGAATTGTGGTGCCAATGCATTATGGAACTAGTTGGAGTGTTCCAAGGGCATTAATAAGTGGGTAGATTGTTTCAAGTTCATAGTGTCATACCATACATAATAAGATAAGAACTTGTTGACCTATCTCCTAATTCCTAAATGTATTATGTGACTATTCGTGTGCTAAGATATGTCATAATGAATGTCACCATTAATAACATGTACTTTTGACATAATTTTCCTGAACCATT
This sequence comes from Pseudotsuga menziesii, assembly GCA_001517045.1. NCBI lineage: Eukaryota > Viridiplantae > Streptophyta > Pinopsida > Pinales > Pinaceae > Pseudotsuga > Pseudotsuga menziesii. The sequence continues at coordinate 56,929 of LPNX011092487.1, read as the reverse complement.
GAAGTGCATGTTCAAGTTGACATGGACTTGATCATAATTGTAGAAATTTTATGGAGTAAGTTGTGTTTGAGTTTAAAACTTCTCCATGTTTCAGGTGGACACTCCAAAAATCATCATGGGATTCAGATAAAGCTTTGATAGATACAACCAAGTAAACCTGATACTCCTTTTCTCAAGCCATATATGTTCCTTTCACTCTGATTTTAGGAGACAAAACATACTGATAATACCACTCAGAATAGCACCTCGCTTGAGTTGATTAAAAATAGATCCAAGGATAAATAGAAAACGTCGAAATGCACCCATCAACTACTTATTTGTATAGGGAATACGATAAATAATCATGCATAGTAGTGATATCCTTAAGTAGATGAAGATAACGTGGGAAACCTAAAAATATGCCCTCCTCATAACTATCAAGTGTTGATTAGAAATGACTAAAAGAGGATAAAATAAGCGTAATCCTAACCTAGGTGGTGCATCCTACCTGAGATAACATGAATATAAAGCATTTTTAGAAAGAAACTCAGTTCTTTCCATCAACAAGTGCACCTTCCTTTTGCTTCTGAAATAAAGATAAAGCATGCCAAAAACAAGACTATCAACAACACAGTCTTTTGAATGGATAAAGATGAGTTCGAGTGGCAAAGATGCTCCCAAACTAGTGCACCCTCTATGCTTGGATAAAGAGGAGTTTCATTGGCTAAAATTATTCCCAACCCCATCTCTCTCTTTTTGAGTTGAAAAGGAAAACATTATACCAAAAATATCTTTCGTGTAGAGTTCTCTTTTTTACTAGCTAAATCTGAGTATGGAAATCCAAGAATAACTCCAAGGAGGGCACTTTTCTTCACTAGATGGTGCATATGGTCAACAAATACCTCAAAATAGAACAATATGTGATCAACAAGCACCTCAAAATAAAACAATATGGGACACTCCACCCATCATCAGGGATTCAGATCAAGCTTTGATAGATAGAATCGACTCTTGAGTGAGCCTATGGAGGAAATAAATAAGGGACAAGTAGGTTAACCATTTTGAAGAAAAATATTAAAATTTGTATTTAATAGGAGGAGATATGAAATGCTTAAAATATCAGATATGAATATGAATCCCTTGATGATGGGTGGACCATGGAGTGTCCATTAGAAACATCGAGAAGTTTTAAACCTCACCACAGTTTAAATGCAGAAATTTTCTACAACATGACTAACTGTGGAAACCTCCAGGCACAAATTCCAAACCTTGATCATAGTGTTTGTGCAACAAAAATCCCATCAGAAATTCTATACAGACGGATAATCATTTACATATGTGATATGCCCTAATTGAGTGCATAAAAAATATAAATGAATAGATACTCAAATAAGTTCTATCAATGCACTGAACAAAACCCTGATATGTATCTTTCCAAAAAATGTTAAATCTCTTCAAAGGATCTGTTAGATTACCTTCAGATCTCCATCATGTATAATAAGTTTTCTCGATGTAGATGTAACCCCTCTCTTTTTGCATCCACAACAAGAAAATTGAGCATGTTAGAAAACAACATGATTAAAAACATAGATCCTTATAGGCATGATTCAAAAGCTAAGACTACATTTATAAATGCCACTAAAAATCTAAAAAAAAACTTATGTTAAAAATTAAAACACCATCATGGAATTGTTGATTAATCTAGTTGATGTTGAAATACCTTTCTAACATATATCTTTTATGGCATACTCATTACAAATGTCCAACATGACTCTACACTCCCTTTGGCAGTGTCATTCAACTATCCACTTTGCTGGTATACGAATTTACCATTTTGGGGAATGACCTCATAATGCTCCTTGTCTTTCTGCAGTACATGTGAGAATTAAATGAATCTCATAATATTCATACCCCATTGCTTTTAGCTACAGAGCCAAGATGGAGCGCCCTATATGCTGGACAGACTTTCCCTCGGGAGGGGAGCCTGTCCACTGCACACCGTCGGATTTCTCATCCAACGGTGTGTAGTGGACAGGCTCCCCTCCCGAGGGAAAGTCTGTCCAATATTTAGAATTCGTCGAGCCAAGATAGCCAAAATTGCATAAATCAACTCTGTTTGTACGTGTGTTCGGTATCGTAAAAAAAAAATGAATCGTTATTGACCTCAATCCAGCTATACCCTGGATTATTTTTCACCATTTTATCTTTCATCATTTTTCTTACCTGGTTTACATCTTCCCAACTACCTGCAAAAGCATAGATATTTGATAGTACGATGTAATTTCCAACACATTGAGGCTCGAGCTTATAAACTTATTCAGTTGCAATTTTCCTATCTCAATGTTAGAATAGACTATGCAAGCACCAAGCAAAGCAACATATTTAAACAACTTTTTGATCATTTTATAATTAAAATAATAAAATAACAACTTTATAATTATTTTATAATTAAAAACGAATGGAAATAACGTGTTTCATCAAATCAATGATAACTGATTCAAACAACTTTTTATATATTTACGTTTCTAATACGAATCCTAATTGATTCAACAACTTTTTATCTATTTACGTCTCTAATACGTTGAATCCATCGAATATAGATTAGGATTGAATTATGTATATGTATATTAAAAAATAAAATATAAAGTTGCATTTCTCTTTTATATAGATAATTAATTATGAAGAAGTATCTGAATTTATTGGAGGTAGTTTTATGGATGATCACAAAGCACATTGAAACAAGAATGGATAACTCACCAAGTTTAATTAATATGAAAGTTTGTTTTTTAACATATTATTAGCTAATTATTTAATGTCACGTCGCTTTTATTAATTATTTTATGTAAAATAGTTTATCTTTTAATAATTGTAAAAAGTCACTCCATATTTATATTTAAAAATTTAGTGATATTGTTTTCTCTACACATTAACTAGTGAGTTTTAATAGATTTTTTTATCTTAAAAATAAATTAAGATAAGAGAAACGTTTGTTTTGATATATCTTTTTTTCAGAAAGAAAAAAGCCTGTCCTTGATATTCATTATAGAATCAAAGGGCATCTCATGTGCCATCCCAAAACAAGGGTTACAGTCAAGTAAGTGGAACTTATAAGTTACATACTGCTGATCTCCAAGAACGAGTCACAACTCAGCTGAGCTGTAGAGGGGGAGGTCCAAGTGCATATCCAACAAATACAAAGTTCCCATCAGTAAATACTGTCACTCTAAACCATATCTACAGTGGAAAAATGAGCACAGAGTTGCAATCTAAAGGAGCTCGCTCCATAACAATAAAAAAAGGTGCAAGTAAAATAGGGAGACCATGCTCCAGCACCGGGCTCAAATGAGCTTGAAACTGTCATGAGAAGCCAAAAGGCCTTAAAAAAATTCAGAGCAACAACCAAATCCAGGAGCCAAAGTAAGGGTAGTTTTAGAAAGGCGGTCTGCTAGCTGATTGTGTTCACAATAGATATGGCAGAAAGACAGCTCTAGAAAGCGAGAGCATAGCTTTCTAGTATCCCTACACCATTGATGGAGTTCAGGTGGAGAAAGGGTCGCAATACCCTATGCCTAGTTTATAATGACTAAAGAGTCACCAAATACCTTGAGTGGGGGAATCCCCATCATTTGGGCTGTACGCAGAAGAGCCCAAAGCCCTACCAATTCTGCTTTAGTGTTGGTGCAATTTCCTGCCCCCAAAGCAAACTCGAAGGAATGTGACTCATTCAAGAACAAGCAGAAACCAACTCCTCCAACATTTTTTGCAGATGCCCCATCAAAAAATCCACAAGGATAGACAAGTACAGGGCCAGGGCCCAAGGCTCTTGATTTTTTTGCCTTATTTACAAGAGGACAATACATCTGCGAGGAGTATTCTATTTGTTGGATTAAGCTTAAGACAGACAACTTTTTCCCTTAAAAAATAAAGATGTTTCTTGCTTTCTAGATAGACCACATGGTGTGAAAGGGAAGATAGTAGCAAGCTGAGTGCTTAGAAAAGCTGACAGTCCAATTTTCTAGAAACGAGTAGAGGTTATCAGACTAGAAGGAAGGTGTGATATGGTGTTGTTCGCTCAGGAGAGAGAGTACATTCTTCCAAACAGAGTAATGAAAAAATAAATGCTGAACACTATCTTCATCCGCACTGCAGAGTGCACAAATACCAGGCCCGATCCAGCCTCTCTTCTGGAGATTATCCCATGTTAGTAATTTGTTCATCAAAGCCAACCAAACAAAACAACAAATTTTTCTGGGCAGAGTGCCAGACCAGATGAGAGCAAGTAGTCTGCTACCAGCCGGGGGGGATAACGATTGGACAATGCTATCATATACCAGGTTTACAGATACAAAACCATCAAACTTATTGTGTGCCAAAATCAGAGAATTGAACTGTGCATTGAGTCAAATACCACCAAATTCCATACCCCTTGTAAAAGAGTCCCAAACAATTTTCCAATCCCCAACAACGCAAAGATCCTCAGCTGTGTACCAATAATGGTGTAAACCCAGAAGGGTATTACGTGCTTGAGAGAGTGTGGTAATATCCAAATCCTCTAAGAAGTTTCGAAACCCAATAGGTAGTGAGTGCGAGTTTGATGCACCAATGATAGGATCAATGCCTATAAGGACATCTTGTCCATTGCCCACCTGCCAGGCTAGGCTTCTACCAAGCCAAGGGAGGGTTAGCAGGAACCCCTTCCAGATAACTGAAACATGAAAGTTGAAGTTTTTAACTTTGAGCCAAGCCACTACCGAGAGATTCTTCAAATATTTATTGATAAGAACATGATGCCATAATCCATGATTATGGAGAACCATCCAAAAATTCTTTAATCTTAATGCAATGCTGAACCAATGCAAATTCTTAATGCCCCATCCCCCATTCTCTTTTGTCCAAGAGAGGTGTTTCCAATTGGATAGATGATACCTGTGTTTGTTCCCTGTAGAGCCCCATAAAAAGGCAAGTGTTAAACTTCTGATTTTATTTAAAACAGATACAAGAATGGGAGCAAGGCCCAACCAATGGACCAGGATACTAGACAACACAGCTTGTACGAGGATCAGACGACCACCAAGAGATAGAAGCTTATGAGACCAATGAAAGATTTTGTTTTCAAATTTCTGAATCAGCCAATTCCAGTCGCTGACCTTATACCCCAGGCGCTTGAGATAATAGCCAAGATACTTAAAACTAGAGACGATAGGCTCCATTTTATAGGGTAGAACCCGAGAAATGTTAGTGCAGATATCAACATCCATATTGTTGTAGAGAAAGCATGATTTGTCCAAACTAATGCACATCTCGGAAGCCTTACAGAAAGTACTTAAAATAAGTTTGAAAGCAATCCACTCAGGTAAGGTGCCAATCCCCAATAGGATCACATCATCCACAAAGAGGAGTTGTGTAAGGGCAAGTGTAGAAGAGATTTTAATACCTTTGATGAGACCGTGTTCCCTTGCATCTGTGATCAAGAGACTGAGCCCTTTAATAACAAGTATGAAGAGCAAGGGGGATAAGGGGCAGCCTTGTCTGATACCTCTAGAGGCAGTAAAGAACTTCGAGGGAGTACCATTGATAAGGACAACAAAATTTGCTGAAGTGAGGCATCCCATTATCTAGTTTACACCCAGGAGAGGTACGCCAATTTGGATCAGAATGAGAAGAATGTAGGACTAGTTTACTCTATCGAAATCCTTCACCAATTCCAATTTAAGGATGAGAGCACTAGTATTTTTGGTTTTCACAATGTGGAGAGTCTCTTGGGCTATGCCAATAGGTTCAACAATCTAGCGATTTTTGAGAAAACCATACTGTTCTTTGGATATATGGGAGTCCAAAAAAGGATTAATCCTAACAGCAATAACCTTCGAAATCAATTTGTATAACATATTGCACAAGGAGATAGGTCTAAAATTAGCGAAGGTTAAAGGATTTTCCTTTTTAGGAATCAATGCAAGGAAGGTAGAATTCAGAGAGGGAGGAATACATCCCAAAAATCTAGCACAATCAACAGCAGACAATAATTCATTACCCAATAAGTCAAAGAAGTGTAGGTAAAATTCGACAGGCCAGCCATCAGGACCAGGACTCCTATCTTTTTTGAAAGAGTGTAAGGCACTTTCAACTTTAGACAAGGTAACAGGTTGAGTGAGACAAGGGGCTTCCTCATGAGAGATCATATTGGGGTAAAGCAAGACAACCTTGAGCTGTTCAAGCAAGAAGGTATGCTTGTCATCACTGAAAATATGGGCAAAATGACTATGTCCCAGCTCCTTTAGTGCAGTCTCATCCTCAATGTTGTGTCCATCATCATCTAAAAGAGACCAAATAGTATTTTGATTCCTTCTTCCTGAAGCCAATGCATGAAAATACTTGGTGTTTGAATCACCATACAGTGCCCACTTAGCACGAATTTTAAGATGCCAACTCAAAAGGATGCGATCCATCAGTTTCTTTTTTTTGGATCTAAGCTGAGACGAAGACAACTATTCCTAATGGGAGGGAATACCAGAGGAGGAGCCAGAGAGTAGTATGTTGTATCCTCATCCAACCTATGAGACTTGGACTCCAAAATAGTACCTTTTTCCCTGATCCATCCTTTAACTTCCTTCTTAAGGGATCAGAGTTTGTGGGTAAGGAGGTCCAAATCAGTACCAGAAGAAGGAGGAGTCAGCTCAGGCCATCTCTTGGAGACCCAAGAAATGAAATCCGGATCATTAAGCCAAGATCTATTAAATTTGAATGGGAAATTACAGGACCCCATTGACTTTTCCACTCAAAGCAAATCAGATAGTGGTCAGAAATATCAACATGGTGAGTCCACACACGGTGAACCATGAGGGAAGGGATCAAAGAAGAAGCTATTAAGAAGCGGTCTAATCTTTTGCTAATCCCTTCATCTCCTACCCTGCCATTTCGCTAGGTGGGGCCAGCACTGGGAGGAGCAATATCCACAAGTCCCACAGAGTCAAAAAGGAGTTTGAAATGTGAAGTAAGTGGGTCTAAGACAGCCCTCTTCCCCCAAGTCTCAGAAGCTCTCATGGTTAAGTTAAGGTCCCCCCCCAAAATCAGGTTTGGAGTATTGAGAAGTCCCCCCTGTGTACCTTCTCCCAGAAAATATCCCTATTCCGGTATGGGCCATAGCAACTGAGAATGACTAAGGGAGCATTCATACCATGAAAGTTGGCCTTAACAAGGATACCGACGATAGTCTCAAAAGCTCGACATCTAACCCTATGAGGGTTCCAGGCTGTCAGTAACCCACCTGAGAGGCCAGATGCACTAATGGCACATAATTCCTAGCTGGGTAAGATCTTAGAGAAAGCAAGGAGAGAAAGATAGGTGTCGCACATAGTCTCCTATAAGAGTATCATGTCTAGACGAATTGAAAGGAAAAGTGAACGGAGGCTGCTTTCTTTGGTCTTACCTCCTAGACCTCTGACATTTAGTGAAAGGATCTTCATTAAGGAACAAGAGGGAGGGGAGGTGACACTCTAAGTCCCCTAGGAGTAAACCCTCTTGCAACATCTTTGATGCGAATCAAGAGGGGGATATAAGGAGGTAGGTTGTGGAAAGATCCCTAGACTGACCCTTCTTTTCCTTCTTTTTTTCTTGACAGTCACGTTCTCGAAACGAATGGAGTTAAGGTGGAGAGTAGAAGGGGAGGAGGGGGTAGTGGCTGAGAAAATCGACAGAGACTTTTGGAGAGAGGGATTAGAAAAGGAGGGGGAGGTAGTAGGACTGCGAGGAGAGGGAGAAAGTGAGGGAGATGTTGTGGTGGAAGGGAGTGGAGGAAAATCCACAAGTGAAGAGAAAGGAGGCATAGAAGGGGAGGGGATAGGGTTCAGGGTGGCAAGAGAAGGTAGACTAAGTGTAGCTTCCAGATAGCCAATGACAGAGAGGAAAGAGGGTTCAACAAAGGAGACCAAAGGAGGGGTTCCACCGAGGCCAAGTCAGGGGGGGCGGGCAGCAGTAGGATCTTTGTCCAATACATCTAATGCTTCAAGCATTGAATTAGAAACATCATCAAAGAGTGAGAGGGATTGAGAGTAAATACCATTTTTTGGATTCTTCGGAGCAAAGGAATCATATGGTGCTCTGGCCACAGGTGTACCTTCCAGACTGGAACAGGTTTTCTCATTCAGGAGAGAGGGGAAGGTTCTTCAGAGATGTCCAGTATCGCGGCACCTACTGCAACGAAACGGTACATGGAGATAATCAAGTTTCTGCACCAGAATTTGTTCCTTGCAGAGTATATCCACCTCAGCTGGTAAACCAAGGGATATGTCTAGCTCAACCAAAACCCGAGCCATCCTTTTATCAAAGGAGAGATGGAAATACTCATCAACAGCAACGAACCTGCCAATCATGTTTGCAGTTCCCTCAAGTATATTCAAATTCCAGAGGGGAAAGGGGAGAGATGGCAGCAAAACCTAGAGGTGACACTTCGTCACCTGTTCCCTGCGAGGGTCAAAGTGAGGATACTAATGCCCCAAAACTAGAGACCCCAAACCTATATGCCAAATCCTTTCAAGAATGAGTGCAGTATGTTCCACTTCCAGGAAGATGAAGACAATCTATCCATTTGATAAAAGACTGATGGCTGGTATATAAGTCAGTAGCGGCTTCCAGTATTTAGAAGCCCATTCAATCCAGGCTTTCTTACCTAGTTTACAATATTCCAATCTCCCCACACAAGAGCACGTGAGCATAGGGAGGACACGCGGTCCATGTAAATATCATGGCCAAGGACATAGCGAAACCACCCTTCATGGGATTTTATGTTTTTTGCATGTCTCTTATGGCGGAAATGAGAAGAGGCCCCTATGTCAGCCATGGCATGCCCACAGAGGAAAACCACAAAAAACCACCAAAACCTTCGGAAAAGGAACATATGGAAAACCCCAAAATCCCCCAGAATCCGTGAACCGGTATCAATCTAAAGCAGAAACCACTGAGAAAATCGGCAACAGTACTCGGCAGGCCTTCCAAAGTCAAAGCCCTGATATAGGGCAAACCCCACCAGGCAGAAAAGGAAGGTCCAAAAAAACAACACTTAAAAACCCATCAGTCCGACAGGATGGTACAAGAGAAGCCCACTAAAACCAAAGAGAAAAGACCAAACCCTAGTTTCCTGAGAGAAACCGAAAAATCAGCAGAAGTCAACCCTATGCAAGCTGACAAGGGTGTAAAGAAAATCATGAGCACAAGCAACGTATAGACCCATGCAGGGTTGGTAAACCCAAAATGACAAAAACCCAAGACAACATAGGCGACAGAAAGAAATCAATGTCCTTCCCACTTTTTAACTTGGTTGGTACTAGTCCCTCTGGTAAGGGGAGGAACTCCAAGAATGTCGCCTATTGTGGGACTGTAAAACCCAAGAGAAACCCAAAACCACAGGAGCACCAAAACGACAGAGAAAGGGTGTGGCTGAAACCGATGAGCAGACAGGAGGAACAAACAAGAAAACCCCAGGAAAGGTCCCAGACCAGCCAAAGGCGATGGGTATCTTAGGGATATGGCCGCCATGGCATCGTCCTCCTCTCATGCAGAGCGAGCACCAGAGTGTGCTCCATCCTCCTCCAAGCAATTCATTCGCAAGGAACTCGAGGTTCATGTTTTGATATATCTTATTATACACCTTATTACAAATAACCATGTGCTAAAGTCTTTATCCACTTTTTTGATATTGTCTTATTTTGTTACCATCTTCTATATTTACAATACATTTAAATTGTTATAAATATTATAGATAGTGGATTGCAATGAGTGGATGTTTTTCTCTAATGGATGTTTTAGTGGTCTGGGGTAAGATTTAGAACATTTTTTTATTGGTTAAGAGCTTGTCTTCCTCTGATGCATTGCTACATATAACTTAATGACCCAAGACCTAAAGGCATTTGCTAGGAGTCAAAGTTTGCCCCTTACAGCAAGTAAATGGGAACAATGGCTTAAGCCATTAGGTGTAGGCGCTTTCCATCCAGGGAATATACCAGTTCTGACTATTTGACCCTAAACCAATCGATCTAGCCATGAGCAAGTTGAAGAGAGCTCTAACAGGCCTTGGAGGACTGAACCCCTGTATGTGGCAAAATGCGAGGATGGCTTGTGGCTAGGGGTGAAAGGCCAACCAAGATTGGATATAGTTGGTTTTCCATGAAATCTATTTCAGTAGAGCATGCATTTAATATGGCCTGAGGTAGAGCACTCAATGGGTGTTGGGTGGCCCAAAGCTTTACCAATCCCAAGGAAAATCTGAATACATGCTTAATCTATCGTACAGATATACTTTGGGTGCTAAGATCCAGAGTCGAGAGGGAAACAACCCAGATCATACATTAAGGTCCCTAAGCAATCGCTTAGTAGAGAAGGAAGTGATTGAGCTCAGACAACTAGGAGGTGGGCTTGGAAGCTCTCTTCGACAATTTATTTTAGGTGATGTGTGGTTTTCCTTGAATAACAATTATGAGTCAACTCACATTTGTGGATAGTAGCCAATAATAATTGTTCTCATTACCAATTTAACAAAAATATAAGTTATGGTAGATTTTTCCATCTTCAAAATAAAAAAATGAATAAACATCCTTTATTTTTGTAAAAAAACTTGCTTTGACTTGCTCAATGAATCGATTGTTCAATATTTGTACATATAAACTCCACAACCATTACTATACCATTAACACTAGTTGTGAACCATTATATTAAATTCATCACCAACACTTGGGCACCTGTTTAGTTTCGATTGTAAAATTTCTCTTACCAAATTAATACATCCATTTAAGTTCATCATTACAAAACTTGTTCAAACATTAATTAATTACATGGTAAGAAAAATGATGGTGAATGAATATATGCTTCCATTCCATAAACTATACAAGATAAAACAATGGCCACCATGTGGCATTCTGGGCTGCTTAGTGTAGGGAGAGTGGATCAATTTTTTTAAATGGTAAATTTAGTTTAATTAAAGGTTGTAGAGATGGAGATGGATATTTCTCACTATTGTTCCATTACAACAAATATGTTTGAGTCAAATGTTATTTGAGCTATGGACCCCAATTCCTTTTATATCCTCCCCATCTATTGAGTTGAACAATGCAATATTCATCTCAACCTTTTCCTTGACCTTATTAAGAAAGTGTACCTTGAACTCCACACTATATGAAATTTAAAAAACCATGATAATTGTTATTTTAGCTAAGTTCTACAAGAAACTCTGCTTGAAGTGTGATGAAGGATTCACACTTATTAGTCCCTACTGGAGGCCATGAATTATTGTGACGAGTTCACGATTGACTTGTTATTAGTTCTCCTTCTGACTTTTTTTTGTATAGTCTAATGTTGCCAACATGAAAATATATAATTTTATTTTATCCAACACATTATGATCCAACTAGCAGTCGACAAGTTCACCTCGACATGTTCGCCTTTGACAGGTCTGCCTCAACATGTGCGCTCGATAGGTCCACCTTGACATACAACATACCAACATGCTCTATCTACGACAGTTGAAATTATGAACCATTATAACTTCTTTTGTAACTAAACGTGGTGGGTAGTCACCTAAGCATCTCAACATCCTACATAGGCATGTACATCAATGTAATATACATCATTTGATTCCTCCATATTTCATGGAGCAGAGTTAATAAATTGGTTCAAATTCTTGCATATTATCTATGCGTATATTCCTTGTCAACCCAATGTGTTTCCTACTTTGTTGGTTCTTCTTATATGCTTTCGCCATAACAGAACTCGACTCATTTAGTTGTCTGTTGTCCCCAGCGTGCACCTACGCACGACCTGGATCATTGGTATATAACATGTTGAGACGCTTGGGTGACTACTCACTATGTTCAGTTACAAAAGAAGTTATAACGGTTCAGAAGTTCAACTGTTGCAGAAAGAGCATGTCAGTATTTTGTTTTTCGAGGCAAACCTATCAAGGCGGACCTGTCGAGTGAACATGTCGAGGTGGACCTATCAAAGGCGAACCTGTCAAGCAAACATGTCGAGGCATATCTGTTGAGGTGAACCTGTCGACTGCTAGTTGGATCATTCCTCCTTCCTTAAGAAACTATGGGCTCCATTGTGTATTCGTTCAGGTGAAGAAACTTGTTGGTGACTTCATTAGCAGAGTACCATTTTCCTTGTGTGGGGAGTTGTTCAGCTTTAGCCACTTGAAACAAGGGAATGGAGTTTGTCCTTGTATGGTGTATGTGTCATCCCACAATGGTGTCGCAAATAAGAGTTTCCTAAACATCTATATGGATGTCTTCGGGTTCCATTGTGTCTAAATCATTATGTTCCAACAATAGTGCATGGTATGGTTGAAGTAGATCTACATTGAAAACTGGATGTAGGCAAGGGCATGAAGGAATGTCAAGCTGAAAATCATTTACTCCAATCTGTTTAAGGATATTGTATGGCCCATATCACAAAGGTTTCAACTTTATGTATGGATCAGTGAAGCGCTCCTTCTTTAGATGTAACTAGACCCGATCCCTAATTTGGAATGAGGAATATGGTGCTTGTCATGTCGAGCCTTAGCTTTTGCATTAGCTCATTGTAACATTTCATTTGATTGCTTCTTAATGTTGTAGATTTGATCTCTGAACTTCAATGCTTTCTCCACTTCTCCTCCTTCGAATTCGATGTCGTTTGACTGTGTCGAGGAACTAATTAAGTCGATAGGCGCCGAGGATTCAAATCCATAATAGATCGCAAATGGACTCTTTCCTGTAGAGTTGTGCTGAGAATGATTGTAGTTGTGTTGTATGTATGGAAGGTTCTCATCCCATGTTCAACGATGCTTGTGGTTGTACATGCAAAGAAATTGTATGACTAAGTGATTTACAACTTTCGTCTGTTTGTCTATCTACAGATGCAAGGATGTCGGCAAAGAAATTCTCGTATTGAGTTGTTTCTAGAGATTTTTCCAAAAGGTGCTGACAAATCTAGCATCTATGTCATAAATAATGGTCATCGGGAGGCAATAATGTTTCCACACATGTTTGAAGAAGAGCTAAGCAGTCTGTTGTTTTGTCGTTCTCTTCTTGCATGGTATGAGTATATCCATCTTGGAAAATCTGTCGACTACTACTAGTATCGCGTCATGTTGATGTTTGGTAGTAGGATATCTTGTCAAGTAGTCCATAGAAATAGATTCCCATGGTCGACTAGGAATTGGAAGGGGTGTGTATAGTCCTTTTCGTTGATTCAATGGTTTCGTAATGGATCAAACCATGCACGATCGAATGTACTTGTTGACCTCAAATTTAAGTGAAGGCCACTAGAAAAACTTTTGGAGGATAACAAGTGTTTTTGTGACTCCAAAATGTCATGCAGTCTTGTAGTGCGTGTCCCAAATGAGCTTCTGTCGGTGATCACTGGTTGGTACTTAAAGATGTCAAAACTTGTATAGAAAGGTATCTTTCAGGAAGTAGTCAGTAGCTGACAACTTGTCGGTCTGAAGCTGTCAATAAATTGCAGAGAAGTTGTAGTCTACCGAATAAAATTGTGGCCAAGTAGTGGTGTCGTAACCCTTCATACTCATCACTGTAGACAGTAGAGTAATGGGTGCTCTGGTGAGACAATCGACTGTGGCATTGGATTTTCCTTTTCGATACTTAATTACCAACTGAAATTGTTGCAGGTGATTAATCCACTTGAATTGTCAAGTTGTTTGTAGTTTCGACTAGGACAGAGCGAACTGCAAAGGCTTATGGTTAGTGAGGATGATTGTTTCCTTGCTAAGAATGTAGGGTCTCCATTGGTTAAGTGCTTTCACAATGGCAAAGAGTTCTTTCTCATACATCGAGTACCTTCTAACGGTGTCACTGAAAGTATCGGAATGAAACACGACTAGGTGACCTGACTGAGTGATCACTGCGTCGAGGGCATAGTCCGATGCATCTGTCTTAGTCTCAAAGGGCTGATGAAAATCAGGTAACACAAGTACTGGTGCAATACAAATCTTGTCTTTGAGTTGTTCAAAATATTTTTGTTGCGTCGGTGTCCATTTGAAGACAATTTTCCCATTTCCTTTCGTCAACTGATTCAAAGGCCATGTGATGTGGCTAAAGCCAAGTATGAATCATCGATAGAAATTCGCCAAACTAAGAAAACTTCTTAGTTCTTGAATGTTTTGAGGAATGGGCCATTATTTGAGGATATGTAATTTTTCTGGGTCGACATGATTTCCTGCAGAGTCAATTACATACCCCAAATATTTGATGCTGGTCGTTGCAAATGAGCATTTGTCCATGTTCAGATATAGCTGATGTTGCTGGAGAGTGTCGAAAACTTGTCGAAGTTGTTGGACACGTTCTTCCCATGATTGACTAAAAATCAAGATATCGTAGAAATAGACAATTACACATTTACCAATGAAAGGTCATAGAAGGTCATGCATATATCTCATGAAGGTTGCAGGTGCATTGGTTAAGCCAAAAGGCATGAATAACCATTCAAACAATCCTTCCTTGGTCTTGAAAGTCATTTTCCATACATCGGTGGACTCGATTGGAATTTGGTGGTATCCCGACTTGAGATCAAGTTTTGTAAAGAACTTATCACCTTTCATATTGTTGATGAGTTCATAAATATGTGGAAGAGGGTATATGTTCTTCATTGAAATTTTGTTGAGCTCCTGATAGTCGACGCACGTGCTCCAAGTCCTGTCTTTATTTGGAACTAAGACGATTGGGCTTCCACAAGGAGAGGATTTGGGGTGGATATGACCCTTGTTGAGCAAATCCTGGATTTTCTTGCGAACCTCTTCATTTTCGTGAATGCATCTTTTGTAAACAGATGCGTTAGGTAATGAAGAACCATGAACAAGTTTAGTGGAGTGTTTTACCTAACAATGCAGAGGTACTCCGTCGGGTGCTTGAAATATGTTCTAGTATTCCTCAAGAATGTTGTCGATCTGTTCTTTTTGTTGGGAGCTTCGTTGGTCGGTGAGTTGGCTTGTTATTGCAGTCTTCCTAGAATGTTGAGGCCTTATCATGATTAATGCGAACTTTTGAGAATGATTGATAAGCTTCTTTGTTTTTTTGGAAGATATCATAGAAACCGTTGATGTGAGTTGTCGCTTTGGTATGCCATACCATCGATTCTAGATTTTGACAATCACCTTCTGAGGCCTTGACTGATATGTACCGTGTCAATCCCATAGGTAGGGTTTATTGAATAAGGCATCGACTACAAAAATCGGTGCCACATCACATAGTACTTCATCTTTAAAAGCCTTAATGAAGTAGGCGAGTCAGCATTGGTATGCGATCCTTCTTCCTACCCATCCTTCATACAACTGATATTGTAAGGCTGAGGATGTGAAGTGGTGAAAAGGCCTAATTTCTTCACAAGATCTTCAAAAATGAAGTAATTCTGGCTACCATTATCCACAATCAGATGTAATGGATTATTCTAAACCCATATTCATGTATGGAATAGGCGATGTCATTCCTCCTCATCGACGATAGTCGAGGCTTCCGGAGTGGTTGAGGTAGAAGCCAAGAGAGTTGATGCATTTGGATCAGATTCCACCAGGGTTTTGTCGAGCAAGTCGGATGTCGACAATTTTGCCAAAAATGTCTTCCAAGATTTGCATTCTGACATATCATGCCATGCCGAACTGTGATAATCACACCATTTCCCAGTAGGAGCTTGTCTGTTGCGATCCCTCTTGTCTTTCTGAAAGTACTTCTTTGGATGATCGAGCTTTGGCAGAGTTTGTTGAGAAGGGTTCTTAAACTTGTCGATGTTGGATGGTGACTTCTTGTCAGCTTGTTCATGAAACATGCTTTTCCTTTCTGTTTAGATTCAAGCTTGTTGGCGTAATGAAATTCAACCGCAAGCATACTGAGAGTCAGAAACTCCATCTCTTATTGAATGTATGGGGATAAACTGCTGACGTACTTCAGGACAAGAAATTTATCTTCTTCTTGGACTCCAAGTCTATCCATGAGTCGATAGAAATCATTGGTGTAACTATGTACGGACTGGTCTTTCCATTGCCTTAGATGCTACCACTTCTTATACTGTTGTTCAAGATACTTGGACGGGTAGAAATCCTTTCAGACATATTCGACAAATTTTACCCATGTGTTCATGGGGTCATCTTATTTTTCTATCTTTGTCGATAGATTTTCCCACCAGCAGTGTACAGAGGTTGACATCTTTAAGGATGAAATGGTGATCTTTTCCACTTCAGAGAGTTGATTTACTGAGTAGTAAGATTCCAGTTGCTATACCCAATTGTCGAAGGATTCCACATCAATCTTGCCTTTAAGGTACGGTATGTCCAGATTCATTTACACTTTGAAGGGGCTGATTTTATCAAAGTGAGTTCATGTCGAGGATTCCCCAGAGTTCAAAGTGACTTACATGAGAATCTCGCTGAACTGGGCGAACATTTTGGTTCGTTGGCGAGCCAGTGCTTTTTCTATGAGTTTATCTATCTCGTTAGTTACATGTCTATTGTCTGCTTCTTCGAACATCTTTACTGAAGTCGAAGGAAGTGTCTTCTTGTGTTGCTGAGTTTGCAAGCGTGTTTGAATAGAAACAAGTTAAATAACATCCATGGAAGTGCTTATTTAACTTAAGCTCTGAACAAAATCTTAATTTGATACCAATGATCCAGGTCGTGCCCAGGTGCATGTTGGGGACAATAGTTGACTGAATGAATCGAGTTCTATTATGGCAGAAGCATATAAGAAGAACCAACAAAGCAGGAAACGCACTAGGAATATACGCACAGACACTATGCAAGAATTTGAAATAATTTATTAACTCTGCTCCATGAAAGATGGAGGAATCATATAATGTATATTACATTAATGTACATTCTTATATAGGATGTTGAGATGCTTAGGTGACTACCCGCTATGTTCAGTTACAAAAGAAGTTATAACAGTTCATAAGTTCAACTGTGGTAGACAGAACATGTTGGTATGTTGTATGTTGAGGCATACCTTTTGAGGCGGACTTGTCGAGCGAACATGTTGAGGCGAACCCATCGAGCGAACATGTCGAGGTGGGTTTGTCGAGGAGAACCTATCGACTGTTGGTTGGATCACATTATTGGTACAAAACTTTGAGGTCTTTTTTGTCACCTGGGCTCTGGAAAAAATTTCATTCCCATTCCTACATATTCACATTTTTAACATAGGAAATCACCCATGATATTTTTGGGTTGTTGGGCCTATCTACATTTGATACACTTGTTTTTCATTTCTATATAACCAAAATTTTAACATAGTAAACCAATATTAATGATGTCATTAATGATACAATTATTGAGGCCTAACCAGGTATAATTCTTCTATATAATCACATATTTAATGATGGGTGTAATAAAAGAATTGCACAAATAATCCATTGGCATTTCTAATCTCGATTGTAGGATAAAATTGTGTCTAGAGCTTATCTTTCAACATTTTTAATCTCAACTATAGAAGAAAATGGTTGGATAGAAACATTTTATGGTTGTGTAGAAACTAGCTTTGCAAGGGATTGATTTGTTGTGGTTAGCTATATAGATCAAATGTGTGTGTGTGTGTGTGGATTTCATGTTGGGGAACAAATTCTTATTGATTCTCGCGTAAACTAGTAAAATTCGCTGCTAGAGAATTAATGGCTTGATGGCTCAATTTGCTACTTATTCAAAATATTTGTTGAAGGTAGGCATATGATTATTCAAAGTCACTGATCTACTACATATATGGCATTGATTCTACATATTGTCTCTATCTAGCTATCTGACTATCATGCCTTTTGTTATAACTTAATTCTCTATTTTGTGCGGATTTGATAAAATGTAAATCCTTACCTCTTTTATGGATTGCAATCATGTTGTGTAAGCTTGGGATTTATGTGTAAGATGTTTGTTAAATATTTATGCTTTAACAAGAGATATCACAAGACATCACCTGCACAACATCAAAATTGGTAATTTATTTAGACATCTATCCTCTAATTTTTTTACTAATTTCCTTACACATTTATCATTGCAATTTGTTTTTTATGAGATATTTATTTAAAATAGATCATGTCATCTCTATGTTATTTTCCACATCCATATTCACCCATCTATATAAAAAAAGGGAAATAATAAATTTAAAAGAAGTAAACATTATTTTTTTTCTAGAAAAACATAAAGATAATAGGATTTGATCTTTTCTTTTTTTTCTTTTTTTTGAGAATTTTTCTCTTCTTTTGTATTACATCAATCAAATCTTAGCATGGGCCCAAATCCCAAGACAATAGACAAGGTGTGGTGCCTGGAATTAAGTGTAATTATTGGATGTTATAATGTGAACAAGATTTCCCTTGCCTGATCTCTAGTTTTCCTTGTACCATAGTCCCCATACGCTTGTTTTTCTCCTAAACGTATCTCCTTAGATAAGGTATGCATGTGCTTGATTTAAAACAAGGTAAAAGCATTAATATGGGAGGAAAGCTTGGAATTTTAACCAAGTGACTTGGAAATCTTGACAATGACAAAACATGAGTAAACAAATGAGTTAACAAAGTTAGGAGGACTAAATATGTATGTCTTATAGCACAATAATTCACTTTGCCTTTTCTTGTTGGTCAATTCTATGTTTGTATTTCCATATCTTTTTATGTTTCCCATCCCTTTCCTTTTGTGACTTTGTCTTTGGTGCCTACCCTAACCTTCTGTACATCGCTATCCCTCTGCCCCATTGAGAACCTATGTGATGTTGGAAAAGGTAGATTTAAGATCCATTATAGAAATAATTATGATTACACTCTTCTTAGACCATACATTTACCCTTTTTTGGTGTTGGGATTCAATTCTCAACATGTTTTTCTCCTTTTGCATCTTACCATGTTTCAGTTTCTAAAGATCATGATACAATAATGTCCTCTCATACTTCAGAAAAATGTGACAATCACTTCCACACCCATTAATCTATTTTACAAAAGAAGTGCAACACACAATGAAAAACTTTCATAAATGATCCACAATTAAACATATTCTTGGTCACTTATGTTATGCAATAGACTCTCAATCACATTTGAATTTGTTGAAACATAGAATGAATGCTTACCACAATGTAAGAGACTCTTGATCACTTCCACAACGCAAGATACTTTGAATCACTTTTCAATTTTCTAAATCATAAAATGAATGATTACCAAATCCTATTCAAACTCAAATGCCTTATTTTTTAATGCAATAGCTCATCTTAGAATGAAATGCTCACCAATTTCTTCTGAATAATCTTTGCAATTTGCCACTAGTGTGGAATATCTTACCAAACAATTGTACTCAATTCTTGAATTCTACAATGTAGGAAGACACACAAGGCCAATATCATAGAATGGTACACGGGATTTTCTTTTCAATTAAAATAGTTGACCTTGTACTTTTGAAATTATCTCACACGAACATTAAGTTCAAAAAATATTATTTATCACAATTAAGGCGTTTGAAACCAACTTTATAAAATACTCTAACTTGACTTAATTATTATGCCTTAATAACATATTTGTGTAAATTAGCTATAATATTTATTCACGAAGTGCTCCATACAGTAGTTAAAGAAAACATCAACCAATATTTCTTTGAAGGTTATGAACACAATTAAACACAAATTTTAATGTATTTTATTTTGTTATATTGCAACTGAGGGAAAATCCAATGGGATCCAAATTAAAGACAATGGTCAAGTGTCATGTCACCTCCCCTTTTACAACAACACGTAAGGTGAGGGACATGAACTTCTACTACTCTGATACCACAATGTAGCGTACATGTTCCTCTATTACTATTGTGATATACCACATTGTCCATGAACCCGGTGCCCATACACCTGACTGATATGTAGAATAATTTAAAACTTCTCCTAAATATCTTTTATAACTCAGTCATGAGTCGTGTAACATCCTTTAACATTCATTCTTAGGCTTCAAAACAACTATAATAGTTGTTCTACCCTTAACAGATCCATTCCGTGACCAGAAACACCCTTTCTGCACTGAACCTGTCCTTTTCACACTCTGCCCTCCGCATATCTCTTTTCGTCTTCCACTGCAGAATCCAAGAACCAGAAACATAATGTGCGACGGAGCCATTCAACCATTTTTCGCATTTCTCCTTCCACTGTGGAACTTCAGGAATCGAAAACTCAACAAACGATGGAAACATCTAGCTACTTTTCTGCCTTTTGCCTTCCACTACGGAACTCGGGAGTCAGAAAACCAACAAATCCATACCTTGACTTGTCCACTTTCCACCCTCCGAATGGCGCCTTTCGTTGTGGACCTTGAAAGTCGAGAACTCCATGAAATGATCATCTTGTCTTTCGACTTCTGCCCTTCCCCCTTCTGCTGTGAATCTCAAAATTCGAAAAACCCGTGGAACGAACACTTTGTTTTTCAACTTTTCACCTTCCGCCTTCCATTGTGGACCTCGAAAATCAGAAAGAAAAAAAAAAAAAAAAAAAACAACTTTTCACCTTAACCTTTTTCCCATTTTCCGCCTTCCATAGGCGGATTCTGGGGTGCGGAAAACA
Source organism: Pseudotsuga menziesii (assembly GCA_001517045.1). Classification (NCBI taxonomy): domain Eukaryota; kingdom Viridiplantae; phylum Streptophyta; class Pinopsida; order Pinales; family Pinaceae; genus Pseudotsuga; species Pseudotsuga menziesii. The sequence continues at coordinate 36,401 of LPNX011092487.1, read as the reverse complement.
CACTTTTACCTTAGAATTTTCAACCCTTTTTCCTCTTCCACGTTTCTCCTTCTACAGGTGAATCCTTGGGTTCAAAAACCAACATTCTTCCTTGCTCTTTTTCTCTGTTCCACCTCCCGCCTTTTGCCTTTGGAAATCATATTTTGGGGTGCATAAACACTTAAGTCAGATGCATTCTGACACTATAACAAGGCCTTAAGCCTCCATGATCACAAGCAAAATGCATTGGAACATACAAGGCATAATCATATGCAAAATGCAGGGACATTCAACCACAATAAATTGTACTTAATTCATTCATGAGCATTCAACATGATCAATATATTCATAAGCAAATACATTGCAGAAATAACACAACAAAGAATACTTATCTTGAAGATGAAGTTGTCTCACAACTAGCTATGTCGGTGCAACGTTCCACCCAACCATAGGCCAATGGGTTCATTAATATCCCAACACCACTTCCACCCCCGAGATGGGCATGATTTCCACAAGGAACTAGGGAACAATAGACTCACATGTATCCAGAACACATTGTTGGAGGAGCAAGTCGATAAGTCGACTTGAACGATAGCCGACTTAGTCGATCAGCCGACTAAGTTGGTCAACTGACTAAACTAGAGATTAGGTCGGCCACCTAAGGTCATGTCGGTTCACCGAACCAACAGGTAGTTATTTTGTAACTGTTTTGTAATCATATATATTAGGTTGTTGAGACAGATGAGAACTCAGTTCAGTTCTCTATATTGTATGGACCCTCTCATGCTAATATAATCTGTTATTCAGTATATTAGTTCTTGTCTCTTGTCTCTATTATGTATGTATTATTGGTAACCTTATGTGATCTGCGAGATTACAACATTGGTTCCGTTGCCGGTAGTACATGTCTGAGATGTATGCAAACATATGATATCAGAACAGGAGATTAAGGACTGGTGGGAATGTAAAGTTGCAAATTATTTGTAGAATTACGCACGAAGAAACATATTAACGACCGCACAAGAAAAAGTAAGATTCTTTATAGAAACACAAGAGAAGTTTGTAGAATCAGTGCCCCAACTTCTGAAGAAACTCCTGGATGAAAAAGCCGGAAGGGACTAAAGATCAGCAGTTGCTAGAAAAACTGATCCGAGGGGGAAGAACAAACTTGTCAGAGTGGTTTGAAAAAATTGCCGACGACTTTTGCGAGGGGCAAGCAGTAGAAGACAGAACTTCGGTGGAAACCGTTAAGGAGAAATTTTACACAAACCTCACCGAGCAATTTATGTGTTCCTTACTGACCTTGCTGTTTAAATTCCTGATCGAGAAGGGAGTGGATCATATTGTCGAACCTCGCCCATCACTTCATAAACCGCCATTAAACCCTAACTGGGCAGAAAAACAAAAGAGGTGGGAAAAATTCATTGTAGAAAGGGAGTGGGAATACTTCCTAAGCAAGTAGACCGAACTATCTGGGCTTTTTAAAAGCGTCGGGTAGGCTATAGGGGGGTAGCTAGTCATATGTCAGGATAAAGTGGACTGGATTCTAGTCGCCTAGAAGCAGATACCATTCACCAGTAATGAGAAGTCGACCAAAAGGGAAATCAAGAAGATAGTATCACACAAAGGTATGTCGGACATTCAGAAAATAAAGAGGGAAGAGAGACAACAAAGGAGGGAAGAAAGAAGAGAAAGAGCCTTAGCACTGCACAGAGGAAGGAGTACTAGGGCGACCGACCAAGAAAGAAATCCGCCAGATTCGGGTCATGACCGACAAGAAGAAGGTGTGGAAGAAGAGGCATCCCCTACGGAGGAAGAATTGTGGATAGAGCAGCCATAAGCTCTCCAATTAAGAGCTCCCCATGAAGGAACAACTCTATCTCCGTTGAATCCATGTACCCGGATACAAACTATTGTCGAAGAGGACCTCCGACTAGGAGATGGTGACTTTGGTATATGGAGTTGACTAGACGATGAGACATACACTAGAAGACACCTCATTATCCATCGACTAGAAGAAGGAAATTGGGTTACCTTTCAAGCGGTACCCTCCAACTGAAGTATCCACTTACTATTATCGACACATGAAGGAGCACCCCCGCTTCCAAATACAGCTTTGGAGGAAACAGAACATTCAGAACTGTGGACAAATAGTCGCAGTGGGACATCGACAAAAGAAATCGACACTAACCGACTACTGGTCGAAGAAGAATCGACAACCGATGGGAACGAGAGTTCCGTCAACCATAGTTCCACAGAGACGAATAAGCCAATAACCCCACTACCCCCATCAACCCCACCCCCACCTCCACCACCACCACCTCCTGAAAAGTAGCGACAGTGACTTTGACATGGTTCATGGGTCAGCACACATTCCTCTATATGAGGGGGATGAGGACCCTAGACGACATTGGTTCATCTATGAGTCGACTTGGGAGGCTAACCAAGTTACGGATGAAGATAGACAGATGGAACAGTTCGTCGGTGCCTTGAGGAAAAGGGCATTAACTTGGTATATGACCTTTTCTGACAGACAACCTGGAGCAACCAAAGCCGAGATCAAAGTGCAATTTCTATCATTTTTCAAAACTCCAAATGCAAGACATCTGGTAGCAAAAAAATTAAAAACAACATCGCAGAAGCCAGGAGAAACTGTCCGCGATTATGATAAGCGATGGAAAGACCTTCTTAGCCAACTAGACTATGTTATAGATGAACAATTATTAATCCAGTGGTTTCTTGCAGGTTTATCTCAGAAAATCCGCGGACACATAAGTCTGGAAATATTCAAATCTTACGAATATGCGCTTACAAAAAGCTCTCCAAGTGGAAATGGATGAGGACATACCAGCATACTCCACCAATCATAGACTAGAAGAACAACTTGAGAGTGTACAGAAGTATTTAAAGGAATTAAACCTCAAAAATAAGGATATCTGGTGCACAAAGTGCTTGACGGTCGGACATTCCAAAGCCAACTGTCTATAGGAATACAGTCGGCAGGACGTTAGATTCGTGCAGACGAAATGTTTTTGTGACATTTTCCAGGAACATGGAGACCACTCGACTTGTGCAAAAATGTTATGTCGGAAGCTGTCAAAGAAAAGTTCGACAAGGACAGAGATTTGCAGGCATTCATTGAGAAACTGCTTGAGATATTCACATCGGTACAAAAGCTATCCACAAAATCACCTATCTTCGAGGTCGGTGGATACCAATCGGGTTATGAATTCCAGCCACGAACCTTTGCAACTATCACTTCGACTTTCGAGAGAAATCCCGACAAGGAAGCTGAAGTTACCACATGTCGAACTGCGACTATCACTCCGACTGTACCCCAAACCAACCTTCCAGCTGCTGTACCGACCGGAGGAGAAGAAAATGACGAGGACATAAATCAACAAATTAAACAAATGTTCTCCGACTTCAACTCACCTCCCTAGCTCGATAACCCACCTCTTGGCCTCACTTCCACCAACCCAATCAACCCCAACCATTCACCAACTCCATCACCACCACCACCATCTCCCCCACCACCACCACCCCCCGACTTAGAACAAGCCCCACCACAACCATCGGCACCAACTGCATCCACTTCTGCACCCCCTGCATCTAACCAACTAGAGGCAGCAGTCATCCCACCTCCCCAAATAGAGAAACCATCAACCACTATACCATAAACCGAAAATCCTAACTCGACTTTTGCAAGTACATAGGTGCCAACACAAACAGAGATGGAAAAGCATAAGAAGAGGAAGGAGAACCAGAAGAATGAGCATCATGAACAGCCATCAAATGTCCATATCAAATTGAAAGATGCAATCTCACTGACCAATGCAAAGCTAGGACAACTCCTGAAACCCCTAGCAGTTGAAGCAAAGACAAGGAGCCAGCAGAGACGTAAGGAACTCGACAACAAGGTCGAAGAACAGGTCGAGTTCCTCAACAAAGGAAGAAACCTTGCACAATCAGTAATGCCAGGCCCCGTAGAGGTCGACACTGACAAACCACTCGAAAGAGCGTATCAGCTATTTGAAAGCATGGTGTTGGCACTCCAAGCACAGATTCAAGAAACAAAGGAGGAGCAAAAAGAAGAAACTGCCCGCCTCCTAATGGCGTAGCACACAGCCTTTTCTGAAGCTTATAAAGTGCTGCAAGATCACATGGAGGAGTCCGTCATCACTGGTGAAATACTGCAATACTGGCCTGCTTACTATGGGTAAGTCTATCAGCAAACTCGGCAGACCCGACAAGGGACCCAAGCACTTGAAAATAGGAAAACCACTGATGAAGCACTCAGAACCACGATAGAAGAACAAATAGTGCTTGAGCCAACCATGCTGCAGAAACTTGAGAGGGAAGCACATCAGTGGGTACACCAAGCTATCCCCAACTTGGAAAAAGTCAACATCATATGCCCGCATATGAAATGACTTGTCGAGATTGCAGAGGAGAAGGACCAGTTTATGGGTCTCGACATGGAGAGAATAGCTAAAGTCTCCATTTAAGAGAAGATGTCGATCTTATCAAGTCTGACTACACTCATTATCGACATCCAGAAAATATTGCAAAGTTGGATAGATTTCCAACATCACCTAGCAGTGACAGCCCCAGCAATTGTCGAAGTTTGTGTACAGAAAATACCAACCATCAAACTTCACAGCCCATGAAGACCAGACACATCATAATGACTAATAAGACAGATAGAAATAATTTTCTACCTCCCTATTTCTTCGAGACGAAGAAATGTTTTGTTCATGGGGGAGATGTTGGAGGAGCAAGTCGAGAAGTCGACTTGAACGATAGCCGACTTAGTCGATTAGCTGACTTAGTTGATTAGTCGACTAAGTCGATCAACCGACTAAGTTGGTCGGTCGACTAAACTGGAGATTAGGTCAGCCACCTAAGGTCATGCTGGTTCACCGAACCGATAGGTAGTTATTTTGTAACTGTTTTGTAATCATATATATTAGGCTGTTGAGCCAGATGAGAACTCGGTTCAGTTCTCTGTATTGTATGGACCCTCTCATGCTAATATAATCTGTTATTCAATCTATTAGTTCTTATCTCTTGTCTCTGTTATGTATGTATGTTTTAGTATGTATTATTGGTAACCTTATGTGATCTGCAAGATTACAACACACATCAACATAGTCAAGCCAACCTGCAGTTGCATTTCTTAGACTATCCAGCTAATCCAATACATAATTGGGTTTAACAGGCTGTAGGAAAACAAGCCAATACACTGTTGTGTTTATTAGGATACTTAGCCAAGCCAACAAACCGTTGGGTTTATTAGACATCACACAGTCAATCTAGAATTCACATTAAGGACTAGCCAAGCCAACAGATGGGTTTATCGGGCTACACAACCAAGCCATCTCACTGTTGGGTTTCACAGGATACTCAGCCAAGCCATCATTCACAGTTGGGTTTATCAGGTTGTTCTGCCAAGGGTCATACATGGCCAAATGCATAAAAAGACACAGCTAAGCCAACTACCAGTTGGGTTTATCAGGCTGCTCAGCGAAGACAAGATCCAATTGGGTTTATCAGGCTTCCCAACCAAGCCAATATACAATTGGGTTTATCAGGCTTCCCAACCAAGCCAATATACAATTGGGTTTATCAGGCTGTGAACCAAGCAAATCTCCTTTGGTTTTATCAGGACGCTAAGGCAGTGGAAAGGAAGAATGGCTAATCTAGTGGCTCATTCAAGAGCTAAGGACACCTCCACAAGATCTATCTGGCCTGGCATCCACAATACCTACACACTCAACACAAGGAAGCATCCCCTTCTTTGCTACACAGTCCCTCAGGCTATGCCTTCCCTTCCAATGCTCTTCAGGATGTGCATAGAAGATTCATCGACCACTCTTATATTTTTGTGAGGTTCCTCTCTGCACTAGGTTTATCAATCCCATTTGGCCTCTCTTCCACTCTTAAGTCTTGCATATAGATCAGACACAAACCAGGGCACACATAACTGCAAACCACAAGGAGACAAAACAACACAGAGCTCCACTCTGAAACATAGATAACCAGATTTGCATACCACTCTGTAACAGAGGAAACACAGGGTTTCACTTGCACATAGGAGAAACACTGCAGAACAACACTTCCGCGACTCCAAGGAGTGAACAACATGAACCACGCATGAATCCAGAGGGTGAACCACACAACACACTCTTGCGTGAATGAGGAAAAATTCTCCGTGCAACTCCGGAGGGAGAGAACAATAGAGTCTTGAATTCACAATGACGAACCCCCCAACAAAGAACGTTGAGGAACCACAAAACCTCCTCGCGACTAAGGGAAATGATGGATTAGCATGCATTCATGTGCTTACTTGTTGTAGAAGCCAGAATGCGGCTTCCCATGCTGCAGACTTGCAGGCTTGCTCAGACACGAAATCTGACTGACATGCCTTGCTATTCCCAAGGCATTAACTACCTTAACCACTCTTCTAGAAGAATTGAATGATTTAGGATAGAGGACAAAAAGGTATCTGATGGTTTATGGATTCCCCCATTGACATTTGGTCTCACCCTATTGTCTCAAGAGTTTGACTAACTCCCCTCCTTATTCCTTGTGAAATCATGCCCCCGTCTGTCATGTTGCAGTCCATAGCTAGTTGTGGTATTTTATTAAATTGCATTTTTACATGGTGTTCCAAAATATATACTCTTCCTAACTTAGCATCATAACCATCGGCATCAACCTTGATCATCGATACACAAAACACCAAATCAATGGCATGGCCTTGGCCTTGAGATCCTTGCCATTATTCAAATACAATATATACATCATGTACAATTTCAATGCCATGGGGTCAAAACTGGGGTATTACATCCCTCTCCCCCTTACATTAGCATTGTCCTCAATGCTTTACAAAATTGAACAAAAATGGATGTGTCAATTGCATGGCTTCCTCTAGCTCCCATGTAGCCTCATCTGAACCATAGTGCTTCCACTGCACCTTTACCTATCCAACGGCTTGATTCTAGAGCATTGTGACCTTATTATCGAGGATGCGTAATGGCTCAGTTTGGAACTCTCCCTCGGGTTCCACCTAGATCACATCCCAATTTATCACATGGTTAGGTTCATGTGCATATTTCTGAAGCAAAGAAACATGAAAAACATTATGAGCTCTAGTTCTAGAGGGCAATGGAAGTCTATATGCAACTGACCCTATTCTTTCAAGCACTTCAAAAGGACCACAATATCTAGGTGACAACTTGGAACACTTCCAAGCTTCAAGGAACTCTTTCTTAGCTTCACTCTAAGGTAAACATGATCCCCAACACTGAACTTTCTATGCACTCTATGCTTGTATGCATAGATTTTCTGTCTATATTGGGCTGCTTTCAGGTTCTGCTTGATCTTTGTAACCTATTTCTCCATTTCCTTGACCAATTCTGGACCAAGCACAATCCTATTCACTGGATTATCCCAAGTCACTGGTGTCCTACACCTTATTCCATACAAAGCTTCATATGGACTCATTCCCAATAATGTTTGTTGCCCATTATTATAGGAAAATTCTACCAAGTGTAAATAATCTTCCCACTTGGATGGTTTTTCCATCACATCGCATGTATTCAAGCACCTGATTCACTCTTTATGTTTGTCCATTAGTCTGAGGATGGTAGGCGGTACCGAGGTTCAAATTTGTTCCCAAATATACAAACAGACCTTTCCAAAAATTGGAAGTAAACTTGGTATCCTTGTCAGAAATTATTGCCTTAGGCAATCCATGCAATCTGAAAGTATCCTTCATGAATATTTTTGCAATGGCATCAGCCTTATGCATGGACTTGACCGATATAAAATGCGATGCCTTTATCAACTTGTCCACCATAGCCATGATGGAATCATGTTGTTTCACAGTCATTGGCAATCTTGTAATAAAATCCATGGAAATAACTTCTCATTTCCACTCTGGGACTGTCAAAGGCTGCAATAAACCTGCTGGGTGTTGATTCTTAACCTTCACCTGCTGACATTTCATGCATTTAGCAATATACTCAGCAATGTCCTTTTTCATTCCTAGCCAAAAATACTGCTTTCTGGCTGTAGCAATTATTTTCTGATATCCTAGGTGACCAGAATATGGAGCTTGATGGATTTCATCCATAACAATTCTACTCAAATCTGCTACATTTGGAATATAAATTCTATTCTTATAAGTAAGAAGTTCATCTTCTTCCAATTTATATCCCTCATACTTCTTTTCAAGACTTTGTTGTTGCAACTTGTCCTTTATCCGCACATACATTTCATCTTCAGTAGCATGATTAATAGTTTGTTGTTTCAAGTCTGATTGGCAAGTACTAAGAGATGCCACATGCATTTCATGCACCTTCCTATTGAGTGCATCAACAACCTTATTTTCTTTTCCTTTTATGTGTTTGATTTCAAAATAAAACTCACACAAAAACTCCAGCCATCTAGCTTTCCTAGCATTTAAACTTGGCTAATCAAACAAGTATTTCAAACCACAGTGGTTTGTCCTTAGCTCAAATTTTCTTCCCATTAGGTAATGCCTCCACATCTTGAGAGCATGTACTATGGCTGCAAGTTCTAAATCATGAGTAGCGTAATTCTTCTCATGCTCCTTCAACTTTCTGGACTCATAGCATACCATGTGGTTGTTTAGCATAAGAACTCCTCCAAGTCCTTGATTACATGCATCAATACACACCACAAAATATTTTTCTGGCTGTGCAATTTTCATAATGGGTTCACTTGTAAGAAGCTTCTTCAACTACTGGAAGCTTTCTTCACATCATGGTGTCCATTCAAAATTTATCCCGTTCTTTTGCAAAGAAGTGATTGAATGTGCAACCTTGGAGAATCCTTCAATTAATCTCTTGTAGTATCCCGCAAGTCCCATAAAACATCTCACATATGTCACATTTCTTGGGGTTGGCCAATTCATAATGGATTCAATCTTTTCAGGGTCCACAGTTATTCCTTCCTCTGAGATAATGTAACCCAAATAATGGATTCTATCTTTACAAAAGTCACATTTGCTCAACTTTTCATACAACTTATGCTCCCTTATCAATTGCAATGTCATCCTCAAATGTTCTTCATGCTCTTCCTCATTCTTAGAATATATAAGAATTCCATCAAGGAAAACAAGAACAAACTTGTCTATATACCTGCTAAAGACATTGTTCATGAGACACATAAATGTATTTGGTGCATTTGTGAGGCCAAAATGGTACCACCACAAACTCATAATTTCCATACCTTGTTCTGAAGGTTGTCTTATGAATATCTTCATCCTTGATTCTTACTTGATGGTAACCAAACCTCAAGTCATTCTTGGAAAATACCTTTGCTCCTCTCATTTGATAAAAATGGTCATAAATTCGAGGTAAAGGGTATTTATTCTTCACAATGACTTTGTTCAATTGTTTGTAACTAATACATAACCTGAGTGTACCATCTTTCTTTTTAACAAACAGAACTGGTGCTCCCCAAGGGGACACACTCGGGTTGATATACTTCTTTTCCAACAACTCTTGTAGCTGCATCTTCATCTCTAGCAATTATGGTGTGATCATCCTGTAGGGTGTCTTGGACACTGGTGCTGCACCAAGCACAAGTTCAATTGTAAAATCAATGTCTCTTTTTGGAGGAAGTCCTGGAATTTCGTCAGGAAAAACATTCCTGAATTCCTGTAATACATGAAAGTCCTCCAAACTAGGAGTTTCATTCTTTATTGCCTCCAAAACATGGGTTGCATACAATCTGCAACCTTTCCTATAGAACTTCTTCAGCTGCATTGCTGAAATCTACTTGGCAGAAATCACTTTTGGAATGCCTCTGACAACTGTTGGGTTTCCTTCTTCATCTATGCATAAAAAGTCTTATTGTAAAATTCAAGTTTAACTCTGTGCACTTCTAACCAATCCATTCCAATGAGAACATCATAGGAACCAAGTGGCAGAACATTCAAGTTTGCACAAGTGACTAACCCATCCATGACTAATGGACATTTCTCTACCACTTCACTAACCTTTATATTGGTTCCAGTGGCTAGTTGAACTAACCATGATTTGATATGCTTTAACTTATTAAAAGCACAAATCTCAACAACTCTATGAGTGATATAACTATTAGTAGATCCAGGGTCAATCAAAACAAAAATAGATTGCTCAATAATCTTACCTTCAACTTCAACCATAGTTGACGGATGATTTGCCTAACGGTCCTCTAGCACTATATAAATTCTAGGGACGGTCCTTTCTACTTGACCCATCATTCCAGCTACTTGGATGTTGTGAGATTTCCTTACATACCCATTCTCAAGAGGAAAGTTCCCGCACATATGGTTTTCTCCACATATTCAACATTGGAGTGGTCCTCTGATCTCTTTTGGATCTCTTGGCATGCCTTTCATCACTCTGGTTGGTTTAGTCATAGCTTGTGATGGCTTTCTTTGTTGATTTTGGAAGTGAGAAGGTTTTAAACCCTTCTTCCTTTGGTCAAACTTTTCATTCTTCTTATTCTTCCATGCCTTATGGATATCCGATTTGCTTTTGTACTGATCATAGCAATAGTTGGCCTTTCTTATAGACTCTTCTAGAGTTCTAGGTTCATCAAACTCAATTCTATCCTTGTAGGACTGAGGTAACCCACTCAGAAAATGATGGATTTTCACTTTATCATCTATGATGTACCTGCCATACCTCAAAAGCTCCAAGAACTTATTTGCATACTCTTCCATGGTCAATTGTCTAAATTTCAGCTCATGGAACTCTTTGATCTTGTCGTCATAGTATCTTCAGAGAGGTACTTCTGCTTGAAATACTTCTTGAACTGCTTCCACCTGATCTTTCTGTCATTGATCATCTTCACTTGCCTGAGATACTCCAACCATATGGATGCTCTTCCATTCATATTGATGATGGCTACCCTTGCCTTCATATTTCCCGAGTAGTCTTGGACTTGGAAATATTTTATCATCCCAAGAAGCCAAGCTTTAGCTTCTTGACCGGAGTTTACCTAACCATTAAAGGTACGAGGCTTTTCCTTCTTAAAATCATCACATGAACTATTCTTGTAACGCCTCTTCCTCTTATTCCTACGAGATGAGGAGCTTGAACCAATAACAGATTCTTCAGAGTCAGATGATCTACTAGAAGACATTTTTATTCTTCTAGCACCGCTCCTACTTCCTTCCAGATTTGTTTCCCGATGCCCAAAGTTCATCTGCCTTTGGATATCTGTCAAACTCTGCAGCATGGATGTATTCAACTGATTTTGCTCTCCCTGAGATTTAATCATTCTTTCATTATCTTCTCTGTAACTTTGCAATTCCACCCTTAGGCTTCTCACGGTGGCTACAATATATGGCGGAGTCTCTTGATATATTCTTCCATTGGACTCTGTTTCAACATTTCCAACTCGAATGTTTTCCCCCATAGCATCTGCCTCATGCTCATAGGGATCTTGTGCATCATTCATGCTATAGGTTCTCACGCCTGAGTAAAAAACCAACTTTTCAAACTGCACTATGACTCTGCAAAAATGTGTTAATAAACATATTTGTTAGCTGCATAACAATTTCAGAATTTAAACATCATTATTAGCTGCCATGTTGCAACCAATAGTTCTGAAAAAAAATTCACTTGGCCCATCTAGGCCCAATGTTGCAACCAATAGCTCTGATAGCACACTATCACATCCCCTCCCCTCTTACAACAATACGTAAGGTGAGGGACATGCACTTCTACTGCTCTGATACCGCAATGTAGCACACCCACTACTCTATTACTGCTATGATATGCCACGTTGTCCATGAACCCGATGCCCATACACCTAACTGATATGCAGAATAATTTAAAAATTCTCCATACTATCTTTTTTAACTCAGTCATGGGTCGTGTAACATCCTTTAACATTCATTCTTAGGCTTCAAAACCACTGTAACAGTCGTTCCACCCTTAACAGGTCCATTATGTGACCAAAAACACCCTTTCCGCACTCCATTGTCTGCATCCCTCTTTCCGCCTTTCGCTGCGGAATCCGGGAACCAGAAACATATTGTGCGATGGAGCCATTCAACCATTTTCCGCTTCCTACCTTCTGCTGCGGAACCAGGGAATCAGAAACTCAACAAATGACGAAAAACATTTAACAACTTTTCTGCCTTTCTCCTTCCACCTTTCTGCCTTCCGCTTCGGAACTAGGGAATCAGAAAACCAACAAATCGATAACTTGACTTTTCCACTTTCCTCCCTCCAAATTCCTACTTCCGTTGTGGACCTCGAAAGTTGGGAACTCCATGAAACGATCATCTTGTCTTTCGACTTTCCGCCTTTCGACTTTCACCCTTCCACCTTCCACTGCGGACCTTGAAACTTGGAAAACCTACGAAACAAACACTTTGTTTTTTAACTTTCTGCCTTCCGCCTTTCGGCTTTCCACCTTCTGCTGTTGACCTCGAAAAAACAAATTTTCTCCTTAACCTTTTCCCCAGTTTTTGCCTCCCTCCTTCCACCTTCCGCGGGTGGATTTCGGGATGCGGAAAACACACTTTACCTTAGAATTTCGGTACTTTTCTGCTTCTGCTTCACCTGTCCTAGGCGGATCTCAAGGTGTTGAAACCAACATTATTCCTTGTTATTTTTCTCTGTTCCACCTCCCGCCTTCCGCAGGCTGATTCCAGTGTGCGGAAACACTTAAGTCAGATGCATTCTGACACTGTAACCAGGCCTTTAGACTCCTTGATCATAAGCAAAATGCATTGGAACATACAAGGCATAAACATATGCAAAATGCAGGGACATTCAACCACAATAAACTCTTCTTAATTCATTCATAAGAATTCAACATGATCAACATATTAATAAGCAAATACATTGCAGAAGTAACGCAACAAAGAATACTTATCTTGAAGATGAAGCTGTCTCGCAACTAGCTATGCCGCTGCAACGTTCTACCCAACCATAGGCTAGTTGATTTGTTAATCTCTCAGCACCACTGCCACCCCTGAGTTGTGCATGATTTACACAAGTAACTAGGGAACAACAGACTCACACATAGCCAGAACAAATTAACACAGTTAAGCCAACCTGTAGTTGGGTTTTGTCAGACTGTCCATCCAAGCCAATATACAATTGGGTTTAACAGGTTGGAGGAAAACAAGCCAATACACTACTGGGTTTATTTGGCTACTTATCCAAGCCAACAGTTGGGTTTATCATACTGCACACAGTCAAGCCAACATTCACATTAAGGACCAGCCAGGCCAACATATGGGTTTATCAAGATATAGAGCCAAGCCATCTCACTATTGGTTTTGATAGGCTACTCAACCAAGCCATCATTCACATTTGGGTTTATTAGGTTGTCCTGCCAAGGGTCACACATGGCCAAATGCACAACAAGACATAGACAAGCCAACTGCCAATTGGGTTTATTAGGCTGCTCATCCAAGCCAAGATCCAATTGGGTTTATCAGGCTGCCCAGCCAAGCCAACATACATTTGGTTTTATCAGGCTACCCAGCCAATCCAATATACATTTGGGTTTATTACGCTGTCAGCCAAGCCAATGTCTTTTGGGTTTATCAGACTGCTAAGGCAGTGGAAAGGAAGAATGGCTAATCTAGTGGTTCATTCAAGAGCTAGGGACACCTCCACAAGATCTATCTGGCCTGACATCCACAATACCTACACACCCAACACAAGGAAGCATCCCCTTCTCTGCTACATAGTCCCTCGGGCTATGCCTTCCCTTCCGATGCTCTTCAGGGTGTGCATAGAAGATTCACCCGCCACTCTTATATTTTTGTGAGGTTCCTCTTTGCACTAGGTTTATCAAGCCCATTCGACCTCTCTTCCACTCCTAAGTCTTACATACTGATCAAACCCAAACTAGGGCACACATAACTGCAAACCACAAGGAGACACATTAACACAAGGCTCCACTCTGTAACACAGACAACCAAGTTTTCAAACCACTCTGTACCACAGGAAACACAGGGTTTCACTTGCATAGAGGAGAAACATTGCAGAACAACACTTCCACGACTCTAAGGAGTGAACAACATGAAACATGCATGAATCTAGAGGGTGAACCACACAACACACTCCTGCATGAATGAGGACAAATGCTCTATGTGACTCCAGAGGACGAGAACAACATAGTGTCGAGTTCACAATAACGAACCCCCCAACAAAGAACGCTCATGAACCACAAAACCTCCTCGTGATTGAGGGAAAAGGAGGACTAGCACACATTCATGTGCTTACTTGTTGCAGAAGCCAGAATGCGGCTTCCCAGACTACAGACTTGCATGCTTGCTCTGCCCAAGTCATTAACTGCCTCAACCGTTCTTCTGGAAGAATTGAATGATTGAGGACAGAGGACAAAAAGGTAGCTACGGGTTTATGGGTTCCCCCATTGACATCTGGTCTCACCCTATTGGCTCGGGAGTTTGACTTCCCCCCCCTCCCTATTCCTTGTGAAATCATGCCCCCATCTCTCGCGTTGCAGTCCATAGCTAGTTGTGGAATTTTATTAAATTGCATTTTTACATGGTGTTCCAAAATATATACTGTGCCTAACTTAGCATCATAACCATCGGCATCAATCTTGATCACCGATACACAAAACACTAAATCAATGATAGGGCCTTGGCCTTGAGTTCCTTGCCATGATTCAAATACAGTATATACATATATACAATTTCAATACCATGAGGTCAAAACCAGGTATTACATCGAGACAATCTGATAAATAATAATTATGATTTTCCTATAACATACTTAGGAATCAAGGAAAGAGAAATAATATAGTTTACATTACATAACTAAGATATTTAGTTCATTTGTTAATGATTGTTATGGTAGGAATTGGATATAATAGTGACATGATCATATCTATGATCAATCATATTATAGAAAATCACAAAAGTTTTGTAGAAAAACATAGTTATCAAGTTGCAACAGTGTTACATTCGGATTTTGGATGGTTTCCATAAAAGAATAGGAGTCAAATCTAATAAAAGATTTCTAAGAAAGGTAGTTTGGAAAGTTAATTGTGTGTAAGATTCCAGACGTATTCCACGCAGTCCATTGCAACATGACTTTGCACAACCATATGACTATTTTGCAACATTCATTACTATTCGAATTGAAGAGACAATTATGTGACTCTTATGAAAAATGTAAAGTGCAGAAATATACAAACAACCATTTAAAAAATCAGAAGTGTTGTCTACGCAAAACGTAGGAAAAAGATTCAAACTTGATTATTCTAAATAAAAGGTTAATAATTTTGCGTAGGAAAAAGATTCAAACTTGATTATTCTAAATAAAAAGTTAATAGTTATTAACGATTTAGGTTAAAGTCCACACCCAACTCAATTTCATAATTTGTAAATTTAATATGATAATAAAATTATAGATTTAAGTTAATAACTATTATTATTTTGTAAGCTCTAATAAGCTTTGCCCCAATTTTATGAAAATAATATAAATTTAACTAAATAATAATAATTACTTTGTGGTATAGTTCAAAATAATCTCAATATTTAAAATGTATTCATTCTCAATTAAAGTTTTGCTTTTTTATTTCTATCAAAGGATGCCGAACTTATATTCGGAGACGACACTAATGTTAAAACCCTATAAAGAATACAGTCGATGATGCTCATGCATACGGTGAGACTAATCATATTTTATTCATAAGTCACTTTAATCATGTTTTATATTTTATTTATGAGGTGAATTTAATCATATAAAACAAGTGAATTGAAATTTTAGAATTTATTGTTTTATCATATTGTATGTACGAGGGGACTTTAAGCATATAAAAATGAATTGAAATTTTGGAATTTTATCTTATACCAAAATGTGTTTTTTTGGGAAAAAAAGAAGAAGACCTCAATTTCTTCTTGTGAATTTAAAGATTTTTATCAATCTTCATTTTGATTGGTACATACTCAGCACTGCATACATATATATTTTTAATTTATAAATTAAATAATATTAATATAATTTTGTTCATTATATTATAATAATAATATAAAATTATTTTATATATCATGGATTTTGTAAATTAATTAATTTATTTGAGTTTTTGAAATGTTTTATATATGGATTTTTTAATTAAAATTATTAATCTATAATCAAATCTAATATTTTTATTATTCAAAATGTATATTTAACAATAAAATGGATTTAGTATTTCATGTTGTATTAAGATTGTGTAACTTATTTATGCATTTCCATAATACATATATACATTTCCATAATACATATTTTTATTTTTAAAGTGTATATTTAATAATAAAATGGATTTAGTATTTCATATTGCAATAAGATTGTGCAACTTATTTATACAATTCTATAATACAAATTGCATGATTGTGCAATTTATCTATATAATCCATAATTCTATGTTACATTATTGTGCATATTTATATAACTTGTAACATATTTAAGTAAAAATGATGAGAAAAATATGGAGCAGTCTTTTTTTGGATTTTTTTGGTAGTTTTTTTATATCAAAATCCCATAATTTTCTATGGCCGAAATCTAAATTTGGAAGATTCAAATTGAATTTTTGAATGAGAAAATAGACTCTAGACTCAACGCCCTCACAAACCTCAATAACATCCACACTATACAATTTCAAACAATATTCTAAACAATTTCAACCATAAAATATAACAAAAATAATTAATCGAAAACTTAAAATATTTAAATTACTTGAAAAAAACATTCAATTATTATTGAATTCCATTTATTACTTTGATTTTTTTTTCAAAATTATTACTTTGAAATTTACTCGTATTTATTAGCTAAACGGATTTCACTACCACGTAGCATTATTTTATTATAATATTTTACCATCATATGGATCGAAATGATTAATATGGAAGTGGTCCTTCACGAGGATTAATTGAAACAAAAAAAAGTGCTTCGAAAAATGATAAAGCTTTTTCACAGCATTGAAGATACAAATTTCCGCTTTTGAAGAATGATTTATTTTTACACGTCAACATTGAAGGTTTCAATTTCTCACAACCTGGAACCCTGCCCTTCAAATTTGATCCCTAAAATCCGATCCGCTTATCCAGCCGAAGAACTCGCACTAGTTGCGGCCCGCGGGTCCAAGTCTTTATACTGGGTGGGACAAATGTGGAATGTTTCTTTATGTGATTTATTATATATACTAGCACACCGCGCCATTTCCCTATCCGCGTTCACACGCGAATGATTTTTCCATTTTCTTCCACGGTTAATTTGGAAAGGCCACCGACCATTACCGTTGTATACTTTTACACCGACCATTACCGAAATACATACATGGGAAAGACCACAGACCAAAACCATTGTATTTTTTTACGCCAACCAGTACCATTGTGTTCTATTGTTGAGCGTATATCAAGTCTGTTCCGTGAAGCACTAAAACTAAACTATATGCGGTAAAACCATTTTAACAACTTTATTAAATCATTAAGCAGCTACAAGTTTGAATCTCCTAACTCCAAATTCGCCGATCGAATTTCATCTAACAAGTTGAAGATTCGGTCAATTTAGTCCTTAAAGTAATAATTTGTTTTCTTGATTTTTTCTTGCTTGATTTGATATAAAGTGAACACAAAACACACACGTATGATTCTGCCATCGTGAGTGGTGGGACAAGTGAAGCCTCCCTCGTCCGTCCTCATTATTGCTCGACTTTACACTGTTAACTGGCTCTCCTTAAAGATATACGCGACGAGCTCATATTCTTTATGAGTTAAGGTGAATCAGATTGATGTCAATTAGAATTACAGAATGGCCCCTAATTCCCACATCTGTAATTGCACTGCAAGAACCAAATTATTTGTCTCCTTCATGCTCTTACTGCTAAGATTATCCACAGCTCAGTTTGATACTTATAATCACTCGGTTCGCCATTGCGCTGAAGATAATATCATGAAGAGAAGTGCTTTGGAAAGGAACTTAAAGGCGGTTCTCAATTCTTTGGTTGAAAACGTAAACAATACAGGCTACAATATTTCATGGCATGGACAGAATGGAGAGAAGATGTACGGCCTGGTTCAGTGCAGGGGAGATCTCAATGACTCAGCTTGTCGGGCATGCGCTTCACGCGCTGGAGCTCTTCTCCGTGAAAGCTGTAACGGTAGTTCTGGAAGCATTCATCTGGGTCTATGCTTTTTGAGATATGCCACTCACAACTTCGATTCAAAATTAACATCATTTGGCAACTTTAGTGGACTCTGCAATGAAGGTAAATCAAGAAATACAAGGCGTTTGGATTTGAGCATTGCAAACCTTTTGACCAGGCTTGTGGAGGAAACTGTTTCCAGTAAGGTGGGTTACAGTACACTAAGTAGTAATGGGGTTTATTCTCTGGCTGAATGTTGGAGAGATCTTACTATGGATCGGTGTAGTCGCTGCCTCAACACTATCTACACAGATTTGAGTTCATGTCCAGCAGGAACTAACGAAGGAACCGTCCTCACCGGCTACTGCATGATTCAATTTACAGGACACAAGTTTTACGGTGATCATGTCCCGTCGCTGTCACCCTCAAATGAAAGTGGTCCACCCGTACCGCCATCACATGGGGCAACGGCAGGTACTATTAAAATCAATAAGAAAATCTCAAAAAACATTTGATAATTCAGTCCATTAATGCAGATTTTTATTTGCTACAGGAAAAGGTCACCGTAAAACGCTGGTATTGAGCATTGGTGGTGCAGCTGGCGCTGTTCTTGTATTGGTGTCGATCGGGGTGGTTGCAATCTGGAAAAGTGAAGCTATCAAGCCCGGTTATAAGAAACAGCTAGCAGGTTGGTGGATTTTCTTTTTCAGTCACAACTTCAATTTTTTTTTAAAATCCTTAATTAGTAATCAATCCTTGAATTTTTTTTTTTAAATCATTAAATAGTAATCAATCCTTGAAAGGTTGTAGGAACTTGGTATTGTCAAGATCCAATGAGAATCGGAAACATTGTCACCAGAAACTATGTACATGTTTCTTTTTATTTATCATCAAATCTTATACAAGTTTCTACCCAAGGTTAGAGATTTAAGGTTTAATTCAAGGCAAGTGTGTATAGGTTTAATTTTTTAATAAGAGCCACTTGGTGGTAAATGTTCTTGTTAATATAATGCTTTGAAATTTAAAACAATTTTATTTTGCCAATGATTAGTTTATTAGTTCATTTGGTTTTATATATGTATTTTGTCTCTTTATTTATTATTAGTTTGGGTCATGATAGTTGCAATCAATTTCATTGTTTTTACAGTCACACTTGCTAAATTGGAAAAATCGAGTGAATTTGAAATATTGAAACATTTACTTGCAAGCCATGTGACCATTTGTTTATTAGCATTCAACTTCAATAATAAGTCTTTATAACTAGCACAACCACTTAATATGTGGTTGGTGTACCTAGATATACCACTAGACATCCGCTATGAGTTATCCATCCATGATTGCTTATTTTGAATTTAGAACTACTACCAAAGAATCATTGGACAATATAATTGTATCATCCTCATCTATAGATGAAAATACATAGATAGTAATCCACCCCAATATTCTAAGACATTAACGACCTAATAATTCAATTTTCTAAGATTAAAACTTCCATACCATCCATATAACATAAGTGAAATCACTTGAAGTAATGGATTTAAAGGGAAAAGTATTGAAGTAAATTATATAACTCTAAAAAACATAAGCCTTTACAATTAAATAGGGAAAAAACACAAATCAAATTCATCTAATAATATATTAAAATAATCTTTTTTAGGTTTTATTATTAATAGTTGTGAATGATAAAAAATGTTATCACCATGATTATTTTAATTTTTTAATTATTTTTTTTTTTTTAAGTAGCAGTAAATTTTATATTAACAGACGAAAAAAACGAAGTACGAAGTATCAAAATCGTTCTACAGGGCCTGAGAATATTTGGCCACCCACTCAATCTTTTAGAACAGTTGTAGTTGCTGTTAGATTTTTTCAAAAATAACTGATGACCCTTCCTAGAGTTATACCCCTGATCAACATATTACATAAAAGATAATTGAAACTGTGAATTGACATGAAAGTCAATTTCAGATATATCCAGAAAAATTGAAAGTCACAGATAGAACTAGAGATGGCGATGGAGAGTTTAGGATGTAGCTTCCCCGTCCATCACTTCCAGTGCTTCCTCCTGAATGGGACATGGTCCATATTCATCATCACATGATGGGTGTGGCTGGCTAGTAGGTTGCAGCTCCTGAAGCGGTTGTGATGCTATGACACTGTTGGGGTCCTCATAGACACGTTTCATTGGCGTTGTTAGCCGAGTGTTGTCTTGGTGCTCCTGCACGGGTGCAGTGGATCTTTCGGTAGTTGCAGAAGTCTCCCCACCTGTGCCACGATGGTCCACATTCCTGCCACCAACCATTTCTTCTTCGTTGCGGATAATGGTATAGTGCCACCCGTTGAAATTTACTTCCAGGTTATTCTAGTGCTCTTCGGTCTGGTTGAGACAATTCTATATGCTTTGCACCATGTCTCTTGCTCCACTCCATTTGTTTGTCCAATCTTCCATAAACATCCCCATCATGTTCTTGATCATCCAGTAGTGGTTGATTTTAGCACCATTTATCCTCGAAGCAAGGTGTTCAGAGACGACGTGAGACTCCCAGTTGTCGATCATGCACCTTACCGACATTGAGACCTGAGACGCAGAGCCATCTGTTGCACCCAAGTTAACCTTCTGCCTAGCTCCGCCCTGACCAGAGATGCCTCTCCTCGGAGTGCTTTGTTGTCGCGACATTTTCACACATTGTTTTCCTACCTCGTTGACGGAGGAGAAGACTAGCAGCACAAGGGAGAGGATCGGGCCAAAAAACTGGAGGTCGATGGGATCCATAATGCTTCTGGTTGGCTTCATTAATCCCTGAGTCGGCATGCGCAGGTGACAACTGTGCAATGAATATGTCTTGGGCATCAAGACTCTTCGAATTTGCAATTGTAGCATCATTTAGATGTCTCAAATGCCCGTGGAGTTGGCTCGCAGCTCGCCACCCTGGGAATTTAATTTTGGTGTTCCTTCGTCCGCTTCGATTTTGGTGTTGTTGCCATGTGTCCCTTGCGATTCACGTGTGTGTCACCCACATCCGAAGAATTTTTTAATTATTCATAACCATGAAGAATAACATAAAAATAATTTTACTATAATCATTATATTTTATTGATAATAATAAAAATAGTAATAATTAAATATATTTTAATCTTAACTATAAATAATTCAATTTATATTTTTATAAAGCATTGTAATTAGTTTCCCTAATTTTTATTTTTATAATATTTGATTGGATATGTAAATTAATATTTGATTGGTTTTGTAATTTACATAGTATCATCTTCTACCTAACCTATTTACTTATGTTATTTATTTTATTTTTTTATTTTAAGTTTTAAAAATATAGAATAGTTTTAATTTTTAATTTTTAAAAATATAGAATAGAGAAGTGTCATTTTTTCTTAATTTTCATAATTATTTTAACTTTTAACTTTACATTAAAATTAACTAATATATTTAACTTATTTATTATTATATAAAATTATCACATTTCAATTCTCAAATTATTGAGACACTTCACACCCTGGATCGCACCAACCCTTAATATGGTTGAAGTTTTTGGTATCCGAGGGGATTAGAACCCGCGACCTTTTAGCTTAAGGGACGTCTTAACCATACCCAGCCACCAATTGTTCTACATCTTGCAGATTACCTCCATTATTGTTATTTACTAAAACCTTAGCTATTTAAAAGGACAACTTGGAAATTTCCTAATCAATATGTGATTGAACTAGTTAAAATGTAAGACAAAATCATCAAAATAAGGTAGTATATTTTAGGAATGTTGTTTTAACTTCAATTATTTTAAAATAATTAGAAGTAACTATAATTCCATTTTATCATCATTTTAACTATATTCAAGATAAACTAGGACAATTTAACATTCCTTAGCTCACCACCATTTAAATTTCAGAGTTCTCAACAATCCTAAAAACATGATGGTGATTTTATCAATGCACCCACAAACCTAGAAAATGAAAAAATTATAATCACCAAGACACCAATACTTGAAAGGATGGTTGATACTTTCCTCATTTTAATGTGAGTACTTGCCATTAAATATGACATTAGCTGATTTAAATTAATATTTACATTTGTCAAATATATTTATAATTATTTTGTAAAAATTTAAATTAATATTTACATTTCTTAAATATATTTATAACTATTTTGTAAAAATGTTTATATATGATAATTAAAAACCAAATGCATTGCATGTTTATACCAATTATGCATAATCTTTTATCTAGAAGTGTACATCAAGTTTGGAGCTTGACTAAAAATCATTTCAACCAAATGACTTTCAATGGATTCCTTATGATGATCACCTTTTACGATTCATTTCCAACAACAGATCTTTCTACATGCCCCTTTTTTTACAACCATAATTGAAATCATTAACCCACTATTAGATATGTCAAATGTAAACCAATTTTTGTTTACATAATTTGGATTTAGGGAGAAGCTAGGTTAAATGTAAATGTTGTTAGTGTATTTAATATTAAAAAAGTAATCATAGGTTTACAAAACAAGTGAAATTAGCAGCAAAGCTGCTTAGTACCTGCCTCTTAGAAAATTTTGGGAAAAATAGCAATAGGTTAATTTATTTTGAGTTTTATGACTGTAGAAAAACAAAGCATGGCGCTTTAGAAAGCTAATCTTGGTAGAGAAAAGCACATCTAAAGTTGCATCTATGATCACTTCATAAATACATTATTGTCTACGAAATCATCTAAAAGTAAAGCTTGGTTGTTTACAATAAAAAGTTTATAACAAAATTAAAATTACTATTACATTATATTATGTTAACTATTTTGTTAGGTTAGTTGAGCAAACCAAAGATGAAGGATTACTATTTTTATTTAAATTTTATAATCTATAAGATGGTATTTTAAATTTTATGAAAAAAAATGATACATTTATGTAAAAATGTTAATACATACATAATTGAATGTAAGATGAACTATTTAATGTGGGTCTATGCTGATGTTATTATTCTCATTATATACCGGCGATGTTGTTTGTAGAAAAATGTTAATTAAGTTGCAAACAACAATTAAATGTAAAGAAAACTTTTTAATATGGAAGATACAAAGTGTTTATTAAACTGCTATTATTATAGTTTAATATTAGTAAATTAATAAATTTTATATAAGAGTTTAATAATATGAATGATTTTTCTTTAGTATGACACGAATTGGTCTATTATAGAAAAATAATATTACAATTTGGAAAGAGGATAGGATGAGAGATTAGCGGGACAAGAGACAATGATATTATTAAATACTTAACAAGAGAGCTGAAACTTGTGTCGACGTTCCTTGGGTTGAACCATGTTGTGGTGTCATGGGAGTCGACGGTGCTATGTTTGGTTCACTTACATGTGGTGTTTGAACCACATCCTCTGCCATGTCATCATGGTCGACATTCAACACAATCTTGACATTATTCTCGATGGTTCCATCCCATGATTTATTCTCGACAAATTGAACATCACTGCTGATGATCACTTTCGTTGCGATAAGATGATACAACTTGTGTGCTTTTGTGTCTTTAGAGTAACCAACAAAAATACATTTATGTCCCTTCATATGGGAGACGTGAACACTTCATTCTGAGAGACCGAGAGAAACAGATTTGCTATAGACTCTGAGAGACTGAGAGAAACAGATGTGCTATAGATTCTGGCAAAGTGGACTGGAACTAGTAGCTAGATATAGATATACCATTAATTAATATTTCAAGCAAAAAGAGATTAATAAAGATTCATAATGTTTCTCGTTTATTTCAATCTTTTTAATAGTTTTTTATTTTATAAATTTAATAACTTTTTATTTTATAAATTTAAATTATTGCATTTTTATTTAAATTAACATAAAAATTTATCTAATTAAAAGTTTTTCAAATAGAAATTAATATTTAAAATGTCGTTATGAAATGTTCTTTATGTCTCACTCATTGGTTAAAATCCTTGTGGTGTGGTTTCTCAGTCACTAGTTGATATATTTAATTACAAGTTCTCAATTTTTCATGTAGGAATAGAATAATAATGCATAGTTTTGAATTCACTGAAAAAAAATATTATTTCCACTTCTATATGCTTAAAATAAAAAAATAGAAACGATTATTATTATTTTAATGCAAATGGGAAGATAATGCAGGAGTATCCAATTCACGAAAAATAATAATATTATTATATGATGATCATGTAAATTCTAGAGAAACTCTTACATTTACGGTTTCCTAGGTCTTCTAGAAATCAGGTGTGAGTAGGAGTCCTGGTTCTTTTGATCTTCTAGAGATAATTTCTCGGTTGGATTCTTGGTTCTCTCTAATCAACGCCATGTTGGTCAAAGTGGAAAGCGATTCAAACATGTGCTACAACGCCCGTTTATTTATGGTTGAAATCCTCCTTAGAATTATGATCTTTCTGAGCTTATTGTTTTATATTCCCGTCTTTGTTTTATACTCCATTATTTTCAATCCTGCATGATTTAACTTTCAGTTTATCTTGAACAAAAATATTCAGAGATACGATGTCGAATATTTATACAGAGGCTATCCTGCTCATCATGAGGATAGACAAAAGTTTAGAAAATATAAAGAAAATCTAATAAGACTACAAATCAAAGATAAGCAGTATTCCCTAAAGAAGTTGGTAAAAGAAATAGAGGAATTGAAAAGAATGCTTGAAATAACAACAAGAGAAAGGGACCAGTCCTCTGATGAAGAAATGTGCAGAGCCTATGCCGAAGCATTACAGTCACCAAAAGCTGCTGAAAGTCCAAAACATTCTCAGCACACTAGTGATTCAGGAACAAAAGACTGCCAGAATGATGAACCATCACTCGGATCTCTAGGACTATTCATTGGTCCTAAATATTTCATTAAAATAAAGTTTTGTCCATCTGAATTCAAATCTTACGAGCTTGATTGTTTGATAGATTCAGGTTGCCAAATGAATTTGGCAAAAGGAAATGCTATACCATCTTTTTACTAGGAAAAACAAACGAACATGGTGTAGTCATTGAAGGAACTCCTATACAGCTCAAAGGACAAGTTCCAGATTTTCCAATAAGCATCAATGGAATAAAAGAAGTTCTGCATCTCAACAAACTAGACGACCTGAAAGAAGATTGCATCATAGGATCACCCTTCTTGCATAAAGTCAACCCCATTACAGTTAATGAGCCCAATATGAATTTTTCATGTACAATAAATGGCAGAAGAGTTTCCACCCTTCTATACTATTCTGCTTCTTACAAATGTAAGAATCTTGTTCCCCAATCCAACCCCACTCTCAATCTTGCAGAACTGTTAAAAATGGAAAGATGCATTGCCTATGCAGAAATGCACAAAGAATCTGCCCTCTCCGAAATTTCCTCTAAACTAGAGAAGGATTGCACCTCAGAGTCACCTAATGCATTTTGGACCAAGGAAAAATACTTTGTTTCCTTACCTTTTAACCCCCTAGAAAAACCAAAAGCTCAAAAAGCCTTTGCTGTCCTTATGTCTCCCTCAGAAAGAGAATTTTGTGCAAATGAAATCAAATAACTCTCAGACAAAGGCCTTATAGAACCTTCTAAGAGCCCTTGGGCATGTCGAGCATTTGTTGTCCATAAACACTCTGAGATAAAAAGAGGAAAACCCAGACTGGTTGTGAATTTTAAACCCTTGGACAAGATCCTTGAACCAGTCCGTTACCCTCTACCTAATAAATCTAGTTTGTTGCAAAGAATAGCAGGATGCACCATTTTTAGCAAGTTTGACCTGAAGTTTGGTTTTTACCAGATTGGAATTGAAGCAAAAGACAGGTACAAAAATTCCTTTGTCATTCCTCATGGGCAGTATTAGTGGAAGGTCCTTCCATTTGGCATTAACAATGCACCATCAGAGTTCCAGAAAAGAATGGAAGATATATTCAGAGAAAAGAAATGGGCATTAGTATACATAGATGATATTCTTATTTGTTCCCACAATCTGCAGGAACATTTGAAACATATTCAAGAATTTTATTCTTTAGTTTTCAAACATGGATTGGTTTTGTGAAAATCCAAAATGGAAATTGGCAAAAAAGACATTGAATTTTTAGGATATAAAATAAGTAAAGGACAGGTGATCCTCTAAGACCATGTCCTGAAGGTTTTTGCTAACTTTCCTGATCAGATCTGAGAAAAGGTTCAATTGCAGAGATTCTTGGGAAGCCTAAATTATACTAGGCCATTCTACAAAGGACAGGTAGATGTCATTCATTTGCTGCAGCAACAACTGAAGAAAAATCCCCCAAGATGGAATAAAGATATGACGGATGCAGTAAAGCAAATCAAAGAAAAAGTAAAACAACTTCCTCCACTCTCACTACCAAAAGGCTCGAGTCAAATGGTGATTGAAACATATGCCTCCAATAAAGCTTAGGGAGGTATTCTCATAGAAAAACATGGTGATCAAGAAGAAATCTGCGGCTATGCTTCAGGAGCATTCAAAAATGCAGAAATTAATTATCCATCAAGTCACAAGGAAATCCTCGCAGTCAAAAAGACTGTAAACCATTTCAAGCTTTATCTAAAACCTGTCAAGTTCATTATTAGAACAGATCTAAAAATAATGCTTGGTATATTCAAAAATGAAAATCTTATGGCAGAAAATAGTTCTAGGATTCTAAAATGGTTTCTTTGGTTGCAAAACTTTGATTTTGAAATTGTATATAAACCAGGATATTTGAATTGTGTTGCTGATATGCTAACCAGAGAAGAATTACAGGAGAAACCTAGCCTCAACATGTTTGGCTATGGAGCATCCAGCTCGTCAAACAAAAAATCTAAACTTCAGATCTTCAATGATCCCTTGACAGAGGAAGAAAGAGAAGAATTTTTGAATTGCGCTAGCAAAAAGGAAGCTCCCTCTCCTTGATCCAACAAGTAAATGCCTCTCCTCTAAAAATACAAATATTGGAGAGATGGGAAAACTAAGCCTATAAAGGCTTAGAAAGTGCCATGCACCAGCTTCAACAGCTTAATCACATTTGGGTTGATACAACTTATATAGATGGACGAGAATTGTATTATGTGGATATCGGTCCAGGATTTTTAACATGGAATAGTTATAACCTCATATTGTAGTTCTGCAGAGAACAAGGAGAAATAATAATTTGTGGAGACCCTTCTACTCTGGTGCAACAACAATGGTCCGGATGGACAAAAGTTTTCCTTGATAAATTCTGTCCAAGAAAAGATTGGGTTCAACGACGTGCAAATTTCATTCTACACCTTCAATCAGATATGATTGTAGCACACCATAGTCATATGTGGTTTAAATTTAAACTACAACATCTTGGAGGAGCTTACTCTCCTCCTGAACCCCCTATTTTCACCCAGCAGAAATTCAAAAGAATGGACAAAAATGGTCGCCTCTTAGATCATAAAATTCATACAAGAAGAATTCCTCTAAACATAGTTGAATCCATTTTTCAAGGAGAATTCTGTTGTATTCCTAATGAAGTCATGCTCGGATCCGATGTGGAACAGTGTTTATCAAATTGCTTATTTCCGGATACCGAATTTGGTTTAGATAATGATTCTGAATCTGATAGATTCGTTGGTTGTACATGTGGGGAAAACCCATGTATTTGTAATCATGACAATGAATAATGGAAAGCGTCGTGGGCCGCTAATAGTAGCTCCACTTTGTAAAAAGTCCAGTCTAGTTGTTAGTCCGTAGATTCTTTCACATGGCTTGGGTGACTTACCCAACAAAAGGTGTGATTTGATCCACTGCCATGAGATCCGAATCAAGTATTTTTACCGATAGGTGTAAGTTTCGGGTCACCGGTTTACCGGCTAAAATATGTATAAATAAGGTGCTCCTCCCCTCATTTGGGAACTGTTACATACCCCAATTTTGTAAAATAATGTTAATTGTTTTAATTATATTCCTAAGACATTATGTTAAGTTTAATGCTAAGTAGGAACTGGTGACTCAGTAGAGTCAACAGAAATGGAATGTAATTCAGAATATTTTATTATTAATAAATAAATTATGGAGACAACAGCATGGGAGAGCTGTTAAAAAGAGGTTACTGGTCAAACTGGTGGATGGAACTAGGTGGAGGGCAAAAGACAAGTGGCAACATCCTCAAACACTTCCTAAGTTGCAGGTGGCAACTTCCCTATATTTGGGGTCATGATCCCCCAAGAAAGTGGGATCAGAGCAGGTGGCTCATTAATTGACAACTAACCCAAAAAGACCTAGGCAATCTGTTAAAAATACTCAATGAAGAGAGCTAAGGCTGCTCAGATATTTTCCAGAGAGAATTCATTCAGGTGAATGTTATTTAGGAAATTCATTGAGGAAAGAGGAAAAAACAGTAAGGAAGTTGTTTTGAGGGGAATGCTGTAGTAACTTGATTATTACAGCTTGTTAGCTGGGAGAGCTTACTGTTAAGTTCTGGAGAATTACTGAGTTTGAAGATTGGTATCTAACTTTTTGCTACACCTAGTTCCATCCAGGGAGACCAAAGCAAGCTCGGGGGTCCTGAGAAGTCGCTGTTTGAGTGCTCTCTAGGAATTGGTAGGGAGGTAATCCTGGAATTTCCTCCGAAAAAACATCAGTAAATTCGTTTAACACAGGAATATCTTCTATTTTTAACTTATCTTCTTTAGATTTACTTGCCTCATCTGTAATAGTTACAGCATAGGCTTTGCACCCTTTCCTGACTGCTCTTTTAAGTTGTAAGGCAGAAATCTGCCTAATTACAGTTTTCCTAGGAATACCTTTAACTATTACTGGCTGTTCATTATTATTTACACACGTAAAGGTTTTATCAAAATAGTTTAAAACTACCTTGTGCTGTTCTAACCAATCCATACCAATCAATAAATCATACGAGCCAAGTGGCAGAACATTTAGCTGAACAATAGTTTTAAAATCATTCATAACTAAAACACATTCCTTCACGTAACATGTTACTTTCCTTTTTGCCCCAGTGGCTAATTGAACTAACCAGGAGCTATCAAACTTTTCGACAGTCAATTTACACTTTTCTACTATCTGAGGTGAAATGTAACTAAGACTAGCTCATGGATCTATTAAAATGGTTACAGGGGTTTTGTTAACCATACCTTCTACTTCCACCATGGAAGTCTGATAATCAGCTTGGCGGTTCTCCAACGCTGCATTGATTATGGGCATAGTCCTTGCAAAATCTCCAACAGTCATTTCATCTTGCACAGTATGAATATTGCTGTTTGCCTTTTTCCGATTTGGGCAGACTGAAGCATAGTGCGGGCCATTACACTCCCAACACTTAACAGGCTCCTTTCATTCGAAATTCTTAGTGAAATTTCCATGATTGTTTGAAGCTTCCTTGCACTTGAAGTTATTGGAATTATTGGAATTATTAGAAGCACCATTTTTGTTTCCTTGGAAGTTCTTACCATTAGAATGATTTTTGTTCTTATTATTCCTGAAATTCTTCTGGGGTACAAACTCCTTTTTCTTGAACTCAGGTTGATTACTGTTCTTTTTAGCCTTCCAGTTGGCTATACCTTCTTTCTTTTTGTTCTGTTCAAAACAAAAATTTGCCTTCCTCATGGCTTCTTCCAGATTTTTCGGGTTATCATACTCAATCCTGTCCTTGATATGATATGGCAGACAGCTGAGAAACCGCTGTACTTTAGGTTTCTCATCAACTAAATAATGTACATACCTCAATAGACTTAAGAATTTACTGTTTAAGTCCTTCATAGTCATGGATCCTAGCTTTAACTCGTAAAATTATTTCGCTCTCTCTTCATAGTATTGTTTGGACATAAATTTCTTCTTGAAGTACCTTTTAAAAGTACTCCAATTAACCTCTTTTTCCTTGATGCCCTTAACTCTCTTCAGATCTTGCCACCATATGTCTGCTTTTCCAGAGAGATTATAGATTGCCATTCATGCCTTCAGCTGATTTGAATAGTTGTATATCTGAAAATATTTCCTCATCCCGGATAACCAGGATTCTGTCTCTTCCCCTTTTTCAGCCTCTTCGTTGAAAGTTGGAGGCTTTATTTTTTTAAACTCCCCAGAAATCTCTTCATATGGCCTGTACTTTTTCTTTCTGCTATACAACTCAGCCTCACTACTGTCACTAGTAGTGTAATAGCTTTGTTGTTCCCTGAATCCTTCAGATGATGAACTGTTTTCAGCTTTAGCCAGTTTCATCTTTTTAGATCCTTTCTGATGGCTAGCTTCCTCGGATTCGAATCTTTTGCTCCTTCCTTTAGTCTGAAATTTTTCCATCAAAATTTGGTTTAACTCCTCTTGAGTCTTTAAAATTCTCTCATTATCCTTCTTGACTGATTCCATTTCAGTCTTCAGATCCTTTATAGTCTGTATTAGCTCTGAAGAGTGAGTAGTTACCTCTTCTAACACAGGTTCCCTAGACATCTGTCTTGTCTCGGTGTTTGGAGACTCCTCCTCAGCATATTCTCCTAGCTTCTCAATACCTGCCTATTAGATTCAGAAAAGAAGTTTTCTGTTCTTTACATAAAAAAAATATAGGTTAGTATATTATTTTTACTGTTCTACGGAAACTGGTTGGGCTTCATTGAGGCTTAGTATTTGAACCATGCTCTGATACCACATGTCAGAACCCAAAATTTCAAGAAAATTTAAAATTTTTAAAATACATGTAATTTCAATAAATGCAGTCACTAATTGTTTGATTAGTTATCTGTTATCGAAATTTATTAATTGTTGGTTATGTTTGGCAGTAGAACAGTTCTTTTTAGTTTACTAATTTTGTTCTTTTTGCGACCATACAAAAGAAATTGTCATGTAAAAACTGGACTTACTTAGCTTCTGAGCTAATGCAGAGAGTTCTTCTTGTTTTTACAGACTACAAGTAAGAAGCTTTGGGTGCTGCTTAAAAAGTTTTTAAAGCATTTGATTAAAGAATTGTCGTAAACAGTGAATTCAGTAAGAAATAGATACTTAAACAAAATTCCAGTATACAAGGTATAATTACTTCACTGTTTCCAATCTTTAACTTCTTGAGGGATAGAATTTAGTTCAACAATGATGGTTGCAACTGTTTCCTTTCTAGTCACAGTATGTCATAATCCTCAAAAGATTAAAGAAATGTTTCACGTTTAACATGGTTATCAAAAGTATGATCTAATACTTTAATTAATTCCTTACAGGTAGAAAAGTAAGATCAAAATCTATTTTTAGTTATCCATTTCACTAACTAAGTCATGACTGAAAAAGTATACTACACAGTGTTAAGGAACTTATGAATCCATTCTTACTGTCATACTCCCAGTTTAAGGTAATTACAATCTCAATGCATACTGCAGTCAAATAAAAGAAGCTAGTATTAGAGGTTTAAATTCTCTATACTAAAATTGTTTGGAGAGTAATAATCTTATTTATAGTCGTAATATTATTTAAATCTCAATAGAACCTTTACATCTTTAGAGATCTAGCAACTTTTCATACAAACCTGCTAGTTCCATACTACATCATTTAAAGTAAGTAACTACTATAATATTGAATTACTTATCATGGTTAGAGTATGTAATTAAAGATACTCTTTTTCATGACTTAGTAATATTCTAGTTTTAAACTATTAACAGATTGGCATTAAAGAACAATAGCCAAAATTATGATAAACTAAGTCATAGTATATATCTTTATACTTAACAAGCCAAATCTATAATAAACTAAGTCATAGTATGAGTTTTTATACTTAGCAAGTCTATGGATTATCTCTAAGTTTACCTTCTATCCTCTTTTACCATGATGGCTTCTTTAACTCCTTTGCATGAACAATATAAACTTGGTTAAGTATAAATCTACTTTGATTGCTTATCTATTAAGAGAATACTATTATCCTTGTCTCTTAAGTGATACTCTTTAAGAACCTTGTCATTCTCATGAATATAATTGTTTGATGATAGCATCATACTATGGAGAGGAAATATGCAAGGGTATAAGTTATAATACAAGGTAATGATTAAATTATACAATAATTTAAGAACATAATCGTAAGGGTCGTATCAATTTCCATACCCTTGATGATTACTAACCAAGATTTTGTGATGACATTATAATGTAGGTTCATGCTACGTGCAAAATGATATGAATGAACTATGGATAAACAACAAATGATTGGAAATCTCTTGTGGAATCCTGGACTATACAAAAGTGACCCGAACTACATGAAAAATCTACGTTATAACGTGGCACAACCCAATCCATGCATTTGAATATTAAAAGGCCGCAGTTTAACCCTGGCTCCGTCATTCTTCCCTTGCCTTCGGGCAGCTGCTGCTCTGCTGCGATTTCTCCTCATGGCACTGTTGCTATTTGCTGTATGACAGCCTCCCCATCGCTGTTCTTCCTTGAAGATTCGTCCACTGCCTGTGTTATGGTGACATTGATTGGGTTTTTTACGAAGACTGTTGAGCATTCTTAGGGTCATTCTCCCTCGCCGTTGCCTTGTCCAAACCCTTGGCTGCAACTTCTTCCTCCTTCGTGAGTGTTGAAGTATTCCTTGAGACAGTGTTGAATTTGTGCTGCACAGTTAACCCTTCCTCCCTTTCTGCAGAAGGTTTCGTGGGTGCTTCGTAGTTAGTTGGTGGCCACGCTTACTCAAAAATTCTGGTAAGAGGACTGTCAGTTCTTAATTTTATCCATTAATTTGTTTTTAGTATACATAGAGTCGCTTCTAGCAGTTTTTAAATGGATATTTCATGTTACAGGTCGACCCTTTCCTTCATTTGGCTGTGCGGAAATATAATAGCGGTTCAGGGTTTACGGTAAGCCTGGTTTTTAACCATGGCCGTTACTATTTGCTTGGTCCTCCTGGAACAAAATGATTGCGTTGTGAAGTCTG
This sequence comes from Pseudotsuga menziesii, assembly GCA_001517045.1. Classification (NCBI taxonomy): domain Eukaryota; kingdom Viridiplantae; phylum Streptophyta; class Pinopsida; order Pinales; family Pinaceae; genus Pseudotsuga; species Pseudotsuga menziesii. The sequence continues at coordinate 3,411 of LPNX011092487.1, read as the reverse complement.
TCACCCTTGGGGTTTCAGTTTGCTTGTTACTTTCTTTTGTTGTTTTCCTTGTAGTTAATGAGGCCTTTGAGCCGCGTAAGGAGGCTCTAGCTCAGGCCGTAACTGTAATTTAGCTTTGTTTGGAGAAGCCGTAGCTTAAGAAGTCTTTCAGACTTTTTGTTTGGCTTAACTGTGTAAGATTTTAAGTTAATGAAATACTCTTGGAAAACAAGGGGTTTGAAACCCTTGACTTTATAAATCTGTTAGTTTCTTTTTTGCACTTACAGGGTTAAAACCCTAACTTGAACCTAAGTTATTTAATAATACTTTTTGGTTAATTGTGCTTACATTACCATACCGAAATGTATTTAATTTCTTATTTACTGGTATTATGTTGATGATATTTGGGCTCGGCCGTAAAGAGATATTTACATGTACTTGAAAATTGTTCTGTTAAAGATATACTTCTGTATTTTAATATAATAAATGAATTAGCTCGGTAAGTCAAGCTCACTGTAACTCTATTTGTTTAAAATATTCTTTCAGAGGAGTACTTAAGTAACTAATGGTTACTTCCTTTATAAGTACCGAAATGGGATTTACCTTGTACTACAAAAAAATAATTTATCACCCATATTACTGTTTGTTCTTAGTATTTTAACTTGCATACTTTGTCTATACAGTACATATAATGAACATAATATTATTGTTCTTGTATTCATGGATACTCAATTATTTTAATTGAGAGTGTTGGAATTGTTATTATATAATTATTATCTTGAATCATATAATAAATTTGTGTTTACTTACAGTAATTAAGGTATCTATATGAACATCCTTTTTGTATAAGTTCAATTCTAGTTATTGTTTTAAATTATAATCTAATATATTATTACATTAAATGTATAATAAAGCTGTATTATACATATTATATTTAATAACTGTATTCTTATTTAGTTATAAACATAACATAAACTATTATTTAACTATTGTGTTCGTACATTTCCTATGTTCTATAATATCTTATTTTACTTGACCAGTTAACAATATATAATTTATTTATAATAGAACTAATCTGATTACTGCATAGTTAGTATTTTCTCCTATTAATATTTTAAGGATTATAAACTACAGTTATATATATTTTGTTATATAAATAACTTAAGAAAACAGAATTTAAGTGAATAACCTAAGTGCCTTTCTATTTATTCTTTTGTAAGAGATTCCTGTTAAGAACTGAAATACCTGTAGAATGAATTCGAAATATAGCTATTCTGTCTTTCCATTAAATTTTTAGATAAAACAATCATTAGGATTGAAAGAAAATAAACTGTAAATCTATGAAACACTTTAGGTTACTGAAAATAACTAAATAACAAGAACTGTACAGAAAAATACTACTTTATAAGTTTACTATCATTCTATTCTATATTATCATCATAACATCCTTCTATAATTCTACCCTTGTGCTGGAGTACGGTCTGATGAACCTAGATGTGGAAAAACACAGTGGGTCTTTATTCTTCATCCACAGATTCAATTACTGAAAAACTAAACATTTATATTACTGAATAGCTAAATCTTCTGTCATATAATATAAGCATAACATTGATCCATTCACATTTATTAAAACAAAAATAGTTAAGTGACAGAACCTGTTGAAACTATGGACAACAACAGCAACGAGAGGCCGTTCCTCCCTACCAATTCCTGGAGAGCGCTCAAACAGCGACTTCTTAGGAGGGAACTAGATTTCACTATTGAGTTGGTACCAGGTGTTGTACCTAGCTCGAAGGCTCCGTGTCGTATGAATATTTTAGAACTTAATGAATTAAAATCACAGTTAAAAGAATTAATAGATAAGAAGTACATTCGACCTAGTGTGTCCTCTTGGGGAGCACCGGTCATCTTTGTCAAAAAGAAAGATGGAACTATGCGACTATGCATAGATTATCGTCAACTAAATAAGATGACAATTAAAAACATATATCCGTTGCCCCGCATAGATGATCTGTTTGATCGGCTGCGTGGAGCTACGGTGTTCTCAAAGATAGACCTGAGATCAGGATATCATCAGGTAAGAATTAAAGATGAGGACATTTTCAAGACCGCCTTTAGAACGAGGTATGGACATTACGAATTTGTCGTAATGCCATTTGGGCTTACTAATGCCCTAGCTGTCTTTATGTGCCCGATGAATAATATAATGCATAAATACTTAGATAAATTTGTTGCCGTCTTTATCGATGACATTTTAATTTATTCTAAAAATGAAGCGGAACATAAGGAACACTTACGGATAGTTTTACAAGAGTTGAGAGAGCAACAACTCTTTGCGAAGTTCAGCAAGTGTGATTTCTTTAAGGATGAAATCCAGTACTTAGGTCACGTAGTGACTAAGGAAGGGATTTCAGTGGATCCTGAAAAGATTCGGGCAATCGAAGATTGGCCAGTCAATTATGGTGGTGGTGGACAAGTTAAGTAAAGCAGCACACTTCATTCCTGTTAAGACTACTTATAAGGCTGCTAATATAGCTGATATATTTCTAAAGCAGATTTTTAGGTTACATGGAGTACCTAAGGTTATTATTTCAGACAGGGATCCCAAATTCACAGGGAATTTCTGGAAATCCTTGTTTAAGGGATTAAACACAACACTGAATTTTAACACCTCTTTCCATCCTCAGACAGACGGACAGACAGAAAGAGTGAATCAGGTGCTGGAAGATCTATTAAGAATGTATGTTAAGGATCAGCCAGGTAAGTGGGAGGATTACTTGCATTTAGCAGAATTTGCTTACAATAATAACTATCAATCCTCAGCTAAGTTCAGCCCGTTTGAAATTCTGTATGGGCGTAAATGCAACACTCCTATCTCCTGGAATAATCCTGTAGATAGATTGGTGTTAGGACCTGAATTATTGAAGGAAATGGAACAGATTGTAAAACAAGTGCAGGAAAATTTGAAAATAGCTCAGGATCAACAAAAGAGCCAAGCAGATTTGAAAAGAACTCCCAAAGAGTTCCAGGTGGGTGAGCACGTGTTCATAAAGATAAGACCAAAAAAAAGCTCCCTAAGACTGGGGAGTTGTGCAAAACTAGCACCACGTTACTGTGGTCCGTTTGAAATTCTATCCAGAATTGGTCAAGTTGCATATCAGTTAGCGTTACCACCTAATTTGAAAGTGCATAATGTTTTTCATATTTCTGTTATGAAAATGTATGTTCATGATGCTACTCATGTAATTGATTGGAATGTTGTACAGGTGGAACCAGAAGGAGAAGTTCTTGTGGAACCGGACTGTATCCTCGGGAAGAGGGAAATTACTCTTCGGAACCGCACAATTGGACAGCTGAAGGTGCAATGGAAGCACCTTAGTCCTGAAGAAGCTACCTGGGAACTGGAAAGTAAGATGCGGGAAGCATACCCGA
>LPNX011092477.1:94389-120513 GCA_001517045.1 Pseudotsuga menziesii | reverse complement strand
CAAGTTTAAAAAATTTGAAAATTAAAAAAGCTTGTTGAAAGAGTTTCTATGCATTTTAAAGTTTGATCTAGCAATTTGTGCTTGAGATTTGCTTGCCATTTTTCTCAAGAGGCAAGCAAAGAACCTAAGAAGGCAAGCTTTCTAGCTTACCTCACTTAGTTGTTTCCTTGTTTTTATAATCAGTAGTTACTTAGATTTTTTTTGTAAATTTTTGCATGCTGCCCAAAGACACTTCCAAAGTGTTTTTGGGCATCTTTCACTGACATATGCTTGCTGGTTTTTAGCAGGCCATCAAAAAAGAGAAGGAAACTCTGCCCGAAATTAGCTTTTTCGAACATTTGGAGCTCCCAGGAGGCCTTCCCCTTAGCTGGGCCTATTTCCTTTGCATGTTGTAAGCCTTTGGATCCCAGATAACAAGGACCAAAGAGCATTCTCTGCTGAAGCATTGTAACAGATTAATAAAAACAAAGTTTTGAGTAGGCTCAGTAGAGCCCGGTCCCCATCCCCCTTGGGGGATTTGTGTCGGTGTCCTTTTCTGCTTTCTTATATGCTGGTAGCGTAGTGGTATTTCTTTATCATTTTATGTTTGGTTTAAGTTGTGCAAAAGTAACCTGAATACTTACCCACTGCGCTATACCGAAGTACCATAAGGGAAAAGATTTGAGCAGTGTAGTAATTAAAAAACAAAAAACAATTTTGTTATGCACTGCTAAGTTAAAATAAACCCCCTCGCTTTCCCGAGTACAGGTTCGTGGATAAGGGCTTGTCCGAGTACTGAATTTGGAAAGATACTGTAGGGTTTTATCTTTTTTTCTAAATCAGAAAACTTGTTCTAATTAAAATAAACCAAGACTCCTTCCCCGTATGCTCTACACCGCTGCAACTTGTCTAATCAGTTGGCTGTATCAGAAAGGGATACGAGTTATTAGATCTAATAGGAAAATCCACACAAGTAATTTTCTTGAGAACTCGGGAGGTTGCGAAGAGTAATCACTACAGAGTCAGGGGGCTACTCTAAGCAGGTCTATCCTCGCCCTGTTGGACACTTGGTATTACTGCTTTAGCACTCAGTTCAAAGGGACTTGACTTGTTGGGCCAAACCCACAATTTACCCATTCCTTAATCAATTCATTTAATAATTTAAAATTTACCAACCGAGACACTGCAATACTTTCACTGAGACTACACTAGCACCCACTTTTGCAAGCATTTTTTTCATTTTGGCACTGGTCTTTTCTGTTCCTTTTTGCATAAGTTAATCTCGCAATCTGTCATTGAATTTTGTGTATCTAATTTGAGTTAAGGTGTTGCTAAGGTTAAATTGTGATTGGCAGTAATTGGTAATTTCTTAAATTCATCCATTCCATATTAAAACTCCTAGAATTAACTACTTCTCTCGTAGAGTAAAAACCTTAGATTTTACTTTTCATTAGGGTCCACCGCCCTTGGCTTCGCTAGGAGTTGGCCTAAACAGAGGAGCTGAGTATCAGGTGACAGCACTTGGCTTGAGCTTGCCCCCAAGGTCGCACCCAGTGGCTTGAATATTTCTGCCACGTTACCCGAGGTGCGAATTAGGCAGCAACAAATGGCTCATGTTGAAATGATGATCCATGTTGTATCTCCATCTAACTGTCTGGCTCAGAAAATTAAAGAGATCAATCTGCAAGCTGCATCATGGTAGCCCAGCTACAATATATGTGACAACAGGTCCATCTGCCATGTCATCAGCTATGCACTAGGGCATTTATAGGAAAACATCGGCATACAATTTGATAGTAATCAGAATAGAATGATTCATTGTACCCGATGAAAAGATAAAAGATCTATATACCATCTGCCAGTTTAAAAACAGTTTGCCGTTGTATATAACAATCCCAAGCATTTAAAACGAGAAGACGCAACATATAAAATATGATTTTTGGGTTTTATATGTCTAGACTATAAAGCAAGTCATTAATGCATGACTCATGTCAAATCAGAACTAATTAGAATGACCAATAACCCAAAAATGATAATTCATATGTTAACTGCAGAAGCCCCCCAGAGCTTAAAGGCACAACAATTCACTTAACTTTTCATTATAACCCGATTGCTTATTATTGGTTAATAAAAAATCAATAAAAAAAATTCTATTACACCTGCATTCTCCAGGTCCAATATACAAATGTGTATATTTCAAAAGACACCAGATACACTCCAAAGACACCAGATACACTCCCATTTTATTGCTTGAAGTATGGTGATAATTACCAGTCCCATAAGCCTCCTGCTCATCTGGGCCCAAAATATAATTTCTCCTCCCTTTCCATATTGAGAAATCTAAAATGGGGATATATTAGCATGTTCAAATGCTATATTTTCTTTAATACACATTTTTCACAGGGATGAGTGAACAAAGCTCTAAGGGCACTTTGGGAGTATGTTAAAATGCTTAGATGCCCAAAATAACACATTTTATGCAGAGCTAAGTGTTAAAAACAACTGTAATATGGTTTTCCAGCCAATACTTAGCCTTTACATTGTTTAGTCTGCTTTTCGGGTACCATATGGGTTAAGTTGAGATCGGTTTACTGTTTGGGGTTATTCACGAAGCTGTTTCTCCAATATCATGCTTTTTCTTAGAGAACTTCTTGCTTAAAACAACTATTCTCCACTCCAACTTAGAATACGCTTACGAATATAAACTATTCATTCTTAAACAATACACAGATGGGACAGTAAACATCATCATCATCAGAATTTTCAGTGACTTGCCTTTTAAGATTCAAAGGTATTTACTATTATATGCTCAATATATATCATCATTCCAATGTATAAAATCAAGCAATTCAAGAAGAAAGTTAATCTCTAAATTTCTAATTTTGTTGATTTTGAGTTTCCATATAATCTGTTTCTTCTGAAATATTTACTTTTGAATCATGAAGGCAGCAGTATTTCACAAACTGTAGCTGAAGCATTTGGTTCATGCTTCAGGTTATGCAATAAACTAGTTTAGCATCATTGCAGAAAACCATGTGCACAGGTTCCAACAGTTTGCAGATAAAACATAAGTAATCATGGGCATATTCTGTTATAATCAGTCAAATTACATCTGCAGGAAAATCTACTATTGCTTGCTATCAGCATGTATCCAGAATTAGCCCCAGATTACCTTATAGGTACGCTGTGAATAGGTTCTTTCCAAACGCTGAACAAAATGACAAAATGTTCCAGTTTTGTCCATTGGGCATACTCCATCATGTGCACACTACAAGAAATGAATAATGTCAAACCTGATACCAATGAAAAAATGCCACTAATCATCTCAGACAAAAATTCTCTGCTAGAAGCAACTCACAGGAGCAACCACAAATGCACCAGTGTCTGAAGACGATGAGCTATTCATTGTGCCTTCCTGTGCTTTGGATGCCTCTTTGGAGGTCGTTTCACTCTTCCTACACTTCTACAAAATTCAATAACCAAACAGAGTTAATGAGATTGAAAATATTAGTTAACACTGATCTAAAGGACATTTATCAATATCAACACAACTTTATATAAAGGATTAAGTTTAAATGAAAGCAAGAAGAGAATGCAAAATGGTAGACTAGAGCATCAGGAAGGGGCATCTAACAATGTTAAAGATATCAGATAGCAGCAAAGAAAGGAGAAAAGTTCATTATGGTATTTGCAAACGGAAGAAACAAAGAGAAGAATAACGTAGTTGCCTATCATGAAACAGAATCCATTCAAGATTCCAACTTTATTTTAATTGGTATGGAAATGTGATAATATTAATAACTATTGTTTCAAAAATGAGGCAAGAAGAAAATTATGGTCAAAATAAGGATCCTTCCATATTACCCTTTTCTCCATCCATAGAATGTGAGATCGAATCTGACGAATGGTGCTTGACCCTCCTGGAGTCCCAGGCTCGATTAATACCTGCAACATAATTATTAATACAATTGTTAATAAATAAAAATACAACATATGGGCCCCAGTTCTAGGTAAAGAAGCATTAACACCAAGTCTTCTTCTAACAATTTCATAATTAGAAGTTATTTACTTATGAATCCTTTTACTGAATGCAAACTTTAACTCAACCATTTTTACCAAGAAGATGTAAACTGAAATACATCTTAAAATTCAAAATACACCAAAGCACATCCATTTATGTATCTAAACATAGGTAAGATAAGATAAGATAATTTTATTAATGTCCAACCAATGACCACAAAAGTAGTTCAATGGGACTATGCGATACCAAGGAGCAATATAAAGCAGGAGCGCAAAAGTAGTGCCTATAAAAAGATAAAAAGATAAAAAGAAAAACCTAAACAAACCCTAGCTCTATAGGAGAAGAGCCAGCCTCAGAAAAATATATACAAAGAGATAAAAGAAGAGTGTTGGTCCGATGAAGGATAGTGGATCCAAGAACTATGATCCGAGAGATGGTGATGGTGGAACTATCAAGGGCCACTGGAAAAGCTGGAAACAGTGGAAGTATTGGAAGTATCTCTCCTACAATCCGAGGTCAACTAAAGTAAACTCAAAATCGTACTCTACTTGATAGAAGAGCTGGAAGAAGAACTGCAATGAGGCATGCGTCGGTGCCTAGAGGAAGGTATTGTATTTTGCAGCCCAGAAGAAGTCAGTCTGGCACGATGGGGTCGAGCCTGTCCCTGCCAATGGTGTTGGGAAAAGGCCAAAGGTGGCCTATCATGTCCTGATCAAACAGATAATGTTTTTGCTACCATCTCTTTGTCCCTTCATGCCCCTAAGGGAAGGAATCACTAGAAAGAAGGAGGTGATACTCTGAATGGAGCATAGTCTCGACTAAGACTGTTGATAATGGGTGAGGGAGCGAAGCCAAAGGGTCTACTACAACTACAATGCTAGACATCTCTAATCAGGATATCTGAAGAATCTAGCTAAAGTTTGAAGCTCGATGAGAAGAAGGTCTCTGAAAAGCCAATGAATCCTCCCACGAATCTCATAGTAAATAGGACACCGGAAGATGAAGTACTCCTCGGTCTCAACCTCTCGAAGGTGACAAGCTTAGCAGATCGTGTCTGACCGATCAAGCTGGTGATCTCTCTCTATGTGAAGACGATGAGAGCCCACTCTGAACTGGCCTAAGGGGATACGAAGAGTGTGTTCCCAATGGTGGAATGTGTAAGGGGGTTGAACAGTGAGCCCATCCCTCATATCCAAGAAGTGCGTAGCGTAGAAGGCCATCTTGGGATGTAACCCTCTCGGAAGGTTGATCCAAGTGACCTATATGAACTGTCTATAAATGTCATCTCTAGTGATTCTATTCAACTCATGCCTCGTAGGTAAGAGGAAGCCAAGCGCATTCAAGGAATACCCAAAAGGAGATTGTTGGCAATATGGATTATAGTTGTCATTGATGTCAAAAGTAGTTCATGAATGACAAAGGATAAACAAAAGACATGATGGCAGATATGATGAAAAGGCATGGATGGCATAGATGATGAGGTGGCATGAAGTTGAAGTCATTGTTGCATTATGACAATTCACTCTGGAGAAATATGGCAAAATGGTGAAAGTTGAGAAATATGGCAAGTTTCACTAAGTATTGAATAATTAGTTAAAATTGGTCCCAGCAGCCTTAAGAGAATGCCCACCATAATTCATGATTTGAGAATAATGCTTGCACCATGGTACCATCCTATAGCTTGTTGGTTTGGCTACCTAATCATGATTTCAGTTTCATTCCATCACCTTTTGGTGAGAAAGTTCTATGTCTGCCAAAACAGAGGTTTGTGCCAAAGCAAGTAAAAGTAATGTTCCACGGGGACACGTCCCGCAGGGTCGAGGACGCGTTTCCATGTTTCCTGCGTCCTGGGGATTTGGGGACTCCTGGGCGAAACTTTCCCTCCCCAACCATGCCCCTGGGAATTTTTTTTAATGTTTTCCCATTATTTTCACATTTTACAATTCCTACTTGGTACTACTTAGAAAATAAACTGATATATTTAGTATTTACATAGCACAATCATTAATATACATCAAATGAATTATTATTTTTGATATTTTCTTTTATTTTTATAATTTTAGAGACGTCCCCATGTCCCCCTCGAATATCCCTAAATTTGGGGGTGGTCTCCACACATCCCGAATGTGCATTTCCCCGCTCTCGCATCCCCCGTCCCGAAAACTTGGGGGAACATTGAGTAAAAGTGACTAAGTAGTGTCAAAAGATGCCCACCACAAATCATAGATTGAGATAAATGCCCGCAGCATATGTCTAGGGTGCAGCATATGTCTAGGGTGTAGCCTGGTGGTTTGTCTACCCAACCATGGTCCCAGTTAGTCAAAAGAATCTCTGAGGAAGAAAATATGGATCTGCCAAAATAAAGAAAATGTATTTTAGGTATTAAAGATAGAAATTTGACTAAGTGTCAAATTCACAAGTTTGAGAGACCATTTGAAGATGCCCGCAAGGAGGGGTTCTGTTGATGATAAAATTCATCAGATTGCATGGTCTGGTTCCTTGATGAACTCGCTATCAAACCATGGAGTCAGTTTACTGCCAGGTGTTCATACGTGCGAGTTATCAACCTGTCAAAACTAAGACAAATGTTAGTTTGCATGTTGAGATTAAAATTGGCTAAGTGTTAAAACAAAGAAATAGTGAATGTAGACGAGTTCCGCAAAGAATCATAGATCCGACAGTCAGAAATCATTCCGCAATAAATCAATGGTCAAAATGAAGATCCGCAGAAAATCTAAGGTCAAGAAGAGATTCGCAAGGAAAATGGACAAGAGAAAAGTTTAGCAAAGAATCGAGATCAAACGGCTGAGAATAGTTTCGCAAGCAGATCGATGGTTTGGAAAAAGCATTGCGGGAAAGCCGTTGCGAGAGCGGAGGTGCAGGTGCGGAACTGCGGAAATCAAAAGGTCAAAGTCGTGGAAAAATTGAGTTTCCAACTTTCAGATTCCGCATTCGGGAAAAGGCGTTGCGAGAAGGCCGTTGCGGAATGGTTAGTACAGAAAGCCAACGGCGGAAGGACCATTGCGGAAGCGGAAAGAAAAAAGCTTGGAAAAACTAGAAAGATAGTTTTTCGACTTCCACATTCCGCCTTGCGGAAAAGACCAGTGCGGAAAGACAATGACGAAAGGACTGCTGCGGGAGCGGAAAAGGTGGAAAGGAAAAAGTCTGAAAAACTGGAAAGTTGTGTTTTCCGATTTTCGCCTTCAACGGTGCGGAAAGGAGCGTGCGGAAAGGCCAGTTCGGAAAGCGGAAGGAGGAAAGGAAAGTGCGGAAAGGCAAGTGCCTGCATGGTAATGAAGCCCGCATTGTGGGAAGGGAAGAAGTCTACAGGCCAGCAAATTAATAAAGCCCGTAGGCCAATTTTGTGGAGAGAGGAAGTGATTCCCACGTAAAGGAAGCCAGAGCGTTTAAGGATGATGTCTGTTGTGATGTGAAAAGATGAAGGCAGCAGATGGAAGGTAAAGCCCGAGTTTTGGGATAGAAACACGCCCAACAGCCAGAGATGATGAAGCCTGAAAGAAAGGAAAGTCCGCAATCAGAGATGATAATGCCAGCAAGCTTACGAATGGAAGAATCTCAAAGACATGAGAAGGTCATAGAGTTTCATTAAGTAATTAATTAAAAATCGGTAATATAACAGAGATATAATCTATATGATTAAATAAATTAACAGATATTTGAAGAGGTGTGAAGGAGAAAAGCATGAAGTTTGATTTGTAAAGGTGTGATGGTTTGAATAGAGATCTGAAGAGTCACAATGTTGAAAGGGCATGAGTATGGTTTAAAGAGATAATTAAAGGATATATAAACAGAAGATCAAATGGTAAGTAAAGTGTCTATGTCATCCAGATCTATGCATCCGAAGCATAAGACAGAGACCAAAGTAGAGTAACAAGAGACAAAGATTTTGAGAAGATCTAGAAGTTTAATAATATCGAATTAGGGTGGCAGGGTGGTGCTAGGGCAGGCTACATGCCTGCAAGGGGGTCTTAGCCTCCTTCCAATAGTGGTTGGAGAATCAGGATATTGGTGCATCCTTGTCTGTAGGTGCAGGCGAAAATGAGGGTGTGGGCGCATCCTTCAGTAGTAGCTAAGAAACTTGGGGATTGTGGTCTCCAGCAAGTGGGTGCTTGCAAATAACTATTTTATATTGTAAAAACAAAGTTTTGCAGATAATAGAAATGCGTTGGTGGTTACCTTATTGGGTTCCACGTTAAAATAGTGTGTCCAAATTTGTTTTTACATTTGCTAAAAATAAAAGAAGTTGTGTTTAAATTTTTGTCACTGATTCACCCCCGCCTCTCAGTGACAAGACCTGATCCATCAATTGGTATCAGAGCCGGATCCTTCACCACAGTTTAACCACTGGAAGGAAGATCCTATTACAACAACTATGGATCAGCAGATGAAGATGTCAATAAGAGTCCCCATATTTGATGATGAAGACCATGTTTTCTGGAAGATTAGAATGAAAAACTATCTGATGTCCATTGGTTTGGAAGTTTGGGCATTAGTTGAAGAAGGATATAATGTTCCAAAAGTCACTCCCACAGAAGCGAAAGACAAGAAGAAATTCTGGGAGCATGCAAAGGCCTTAAATACATTACAAGCTGGAATAAGTAAGAAGGTTCTTGCAAAAGTACTAACCTGAAAAAGTGCAAAAGAGGTATGGGACAAATTGGAAACCATATATGCAAGAGACTCCAAAGTAAAGATGGAAAAACTTCAAATTCTCTAAGTAAAATATAAAAGTCTAAAAATGAAGGATGAAGAAAATATTTCAGAGTACTTCGAAAGAATTGAGAATCTTGTTAATGCAATCAAAGGTTTGGGAGTAGAAATACCAGATTAGGAGTTAGTTGAAAAGATACTAAGAACACATCCTATGGCATATAATCCCAAAGTATCCACTCTTGAAGACCGGGAGAAGCTAGAAGATCTTACCATAAATGAATTGTATGGAATCCTCACAGCCTATGAATTAAGACTAGGTATTGATAATCTCCCAAAAGAAGAAGCAGCTTTCAAAGTGATAAAAAAACAAAAAGTCAGAAGCAAAAACCTCAAACTAACCACAATGAAGAATCTGATGAAGAAGAAGCCAATTTTATTAAAAAACTTTAGAAAGGATCAAGGAAGTACAAAGGCAAGTTGCCCTTCAAATGTTTTGATTGTGGCAGAATTGGGCACTTTCAAGCCAAGCGTCTTTATCCCAAGGAGGACTTTGAAGATGAAGACGACAAACAATACAAGAAAAAGGGAAAATCCCACTATAAGAACAATTACAAAGGAAAAAAAAATTTCTACTCAAAAGAAGAAGACAGCAGTTCATCTGAGGTTAGTGACAGTTGGGATGAAATCATTTTTCTAGGTATTGAAGAGTCTAATGAGATAGAAGAAATTGAGCGTAAGAAAGAGTCAGAAGATGAAGCAAAGGTTAATATGGAAAAAGAACTATTTAGTGCTTTGGATGGACTAAGAAGATACAAAAACAAATATAGACAGCTAAAAAGTTTCTTAGTTGAACAACAAGAAGAGCATGAATAGAAAGAAAAAGAGATGAAGAAAATCATGATCAATCTGAAACACCAAATTCAAGATGCAAATAGGATAGAAGAAAGGTTGGAGAAATATCTTATAGAAAAACAACTAATCTGTGAAAGAATGGAGGCAAAATTAGTTCACTAAAGAGAAAAGCTTGATGCAAAATTTATTCAAACTAGATATGAAAATGGTTCTAAAATCTCAAATAAGATCATAACCACACAAAGAGATCCAAGTAACAAAAATGGAATAGGTTATTCTCAAGAAGAAAATCAAGTTAGCTCAAAATCTTATGCAGCTGCTCTTCTTAGTACATTCAAGAAGAAAGAGGAAGAAAAGACAAGCAAAGGTCAAAACTCAAGAAGATTGGTTCCAGCCATCAAAAAGGAGTTCAAGACAACTCCAAAGAATGTTAATCAAAACAGGTATCCTCACATTTTCCTTGGTTATTGTTTTGCATGCTTTAACTTTGGACACAAAGTTATGATTTGTAGAGCATATGAAAGGGAAAGTTTGAAGGTTAAAAACTATAACCTCGAGGACAATCAAACAATTGGTCAAGTTAAGAGCAAAAATTATAACTCCTTTACACCTCTACAAGAAAGAAATTTAGAATGCTTCAATTATAATAACCATGGACATAAAGTAAGCAATTGCAGATTAATGGAAATCGCAGAAATATCAAAAGGCATTAGAAAGCATAAGAAGCTTTGGAAAGAAAGAACTTTGAAAGAAGAATTCTTGACTACCCTAGAAACACAAGATAAAGGAGATCTCTAGTGTGTTGACAGTGATTGGTCAAAACACATGACAGGAGAGGAGGACAAGTTTTTGAAAAACCAGAAGGTACCACATGGAAAGAGTTGGAGAAGAAAGGAAGGCCCCAAAGATATAGAAAAAACCAAGATTTCAAATATCAAAGAAGTTTCCCACGATGATGAGGAGTTTAATAATGTTGTCGATAAGATTGACATTCATTATGATGGAAATAAAGATGATGAAGAAGTTAGTGATGGGGGTGGAACTGAAGATGGATGGTTCTTCTAAAAATTCCCATATAACCTAGAAGAAAACCCTGAAATAAAGCATTAGAGAGGATCATGTACTCAGGGGGAAAGTGTTTGAAACGTTTGTTGTCATTGATAACAATGTTAGTAATGGCTATATTTTCATCCTTCAAATCATAAAGAAGAATGAAAACCAAAAGAGCTTGTCAAAACAGAGTTTTGGCAAAGGATGAAGTTATGTTCGAATAAAGATTTGGTATTGTAATGTCCTCATCTGATTAGGCATTGAGTACCAAAACCGCTAACCTATGTGATTCCTGTGGGTTCGAGCGGTTACTGACAGTTAGGGAATCAACTAAAGACTGATGCCATCTACAGAAAATCTAGGGCATCAATATGTTATCACCATTAGGTCAAAGAGGGCCACCGAGGCCAAAGACCACCGTCATGCATGACATCTAAGCATTATTTAATGATGCATGCACCCATTTAAGTCTCCATGCGCATGCATGCAAGTCAACTTCAAATTAGAAATTAAAGTGACCTAATTAGGTCAAAAGTTAGGGTTTTCGCAATTGAAAGTTATGAAAGGAAGATAAAGTGAAAGGAGACTTACTTTGGATGATTATTGATTTTGGAGCTCTTGAGTAGCAGCACAGTGTGCGGCCACAGCAGTTGAGGTTGGAGACGATGTCTTCAACTAATGGGGTTTCGGCAGCGAGAGATCTGCCCTAGTCTCATCTAGGTTCACCATCCGCTCTTCAATTTATTCACAGTTATCCAATATCCATCAGAGATTGTTTGCAGGGGCACGTGTGCAGTCGCAAGGGGTTTTCAGCTGGAAAGCCCAAATCATTCACTGGGTCTTTAGATCTTAGTTTACCTTCGAAACCCAGGCTCCATTCTCATCATTGGTATCATACTCCAGTACCCGGTGATTATCAAATACGGTCTTGCTCATCCTGAGCAGTTATCATCCATTTCGGGATCGGGGGGGCATGAGCAGTTGAACCTCTAGAACAATTCGTGTTATCACATATATAGTAGCCAGGCTATCATATTCTATTTTTCAGACACAATACATTTTTCAGCTAGATCTCTTACATATGAGATGCTAAGATGAGCATTTCTGATGGATCATTTTTGTAGTAGTGGACTATTGTACTCTCCCATGCCAAGACTGAGTCTCAGGACACTTAGATTTGAGGACCGATATAGCCATTTATGTTATTTCAGAGCAGTAGTGGATACCCAGTGTTATATCAGTACTTTCTCATTGGATATATGGTGTTTCATATGGATTATATTACATGGATATGACCCAGTATTTTATATGGTGTTGTGGTTATTATTGCTCTTATATTGATTCTTGTGACATATATTGACTTGTGGTATTATGATATGGCGGTCATATTTATATGGACTTGGTTGTATGTATTGATGTCTTTACTCTGGCTTGGAAGTTCTTGATCTATACTCATTGGTTTTACTCTCCTTAGGGAGAATAGAGGTAGTCATTTCCACCGTTGTTTTGGCTTGCTAGTGTTGGCTCCATCATTTCATTGTCTTCATCCATCCATTACCTTCCAGTTTAATTTTCAACCCGATTGACTTCTTGACTTGTGGCATGGAGGACCTTTTTCCTCGCTAGAACCTTTGTTGGACAAGCCTCCCTATTTACATTGTGTCTCAGCTCTGAGTTGGTGACAAAACTTGCCTATGGTAAGTTGGATAGTATGCCTAAATCATTCTAGTCGGTTGTCCCGATGTTTGGCACTGTGCAGAATTCCCCCTAGTCACTTGAGATGTTGTTGGCTAAAACTGAAAGCTCATATACTACTTTTATTGAAATATTAAATATGCACCCATGGAAAATGAAAATTGTAAAACTGTGTTTCTTAACATATGTAAAAAGGGCAAGAGCAATGAAATCCTAAAATACTCCTTGAAGAGTATAAGAAAAGGTCCAAAAAAAGCAATGGTTAAAAAATGTTATATCAAAGGATTGCTGACCTTATTAAAAATAAATATGGCCCAGATGAAAGCTGCGATTAGCTGTGCTTTTAAGCACTGGTGAAGTCCCAAAGGGTTCATATAGGCCAAAAGGCCACAGAATGAAATGTGATCCTAATAAACTTGGATCAAAATTGATGTAGACATGATGCCTAAGTTGAATAAGCACTCTCTAAACAACTCACCCATCTGTGAGGCACTGTCATTCCTTGTCTTATTGTTTGTCCAGCATTGGTTATAGTGAGTTTTCTCTTTCCTTGTCCAAAGTGTCATGATGATGAGTAGGAAGTCATCCTTTGCCTTAGCCTTTTCATTTCCACCCTTCACCCTTCACTAGCAAAATGACTACAGCTATGAAGTGAGTATAGTCTTGAAAGTCTAAGTTTGAGTAATAATAAATAAAGCCTTATATATGTATTGGTTGATGTACCGCCCGTGAAATGAATGCTACTTGTTGATTTTGTTACTTGAATGAGTTGTAGAGCATTGTTTAACCTTTTAACACCTGCAGCAGATGGATGTATTCTGAGTTATTATTGGTGTCTGATTATTCATAGATGGTTATATTGTTTATTGGATATGATTGATGATCAGATAGAGACCTATGAGGGGTATGAGTATACACTTTAGATGGATTGGGACTCTCAAATGAGACAATTTTTTTTTCAATTCCGAGCACTTACAGATGTGATCAGGCTCACTCTGCCTTTCTGATGCAGTTTTTCTTCACAGATTGATTTTTTTGAGCAGGGAAATGTTTTAGTTGGATCTCCTAGGGCGTTGTAGGGGCATAGGGGTGTGCAGCCACTTGTTTGTACCATTGTACCCCCATCCTAGAGAGCCTAATGGGCTCAGATTGACAACGCGGGCACCCTAGGAGACTGTTTTGGCAGATTCACGTTTCCCAAGGCAGATTAAAAAATGATTAAATGGCTATTGAAGAAATCGATTTGGGCTATTGAGGCAAGGAAATGGCATGGGATGAGTCATGATGATGAGAGTGATGTCCTCCACACCTTCTCCAGCAATTGCAGCTCCTGATTGGGCCCACACCTATTTTTTGGGCATTTTTTATTATTTTCTGGAGCTCTTTTTGGAGGCTCACGATTTCCTCAAGGAGGCACAAAAGTCAAAGAATTACATTGTTATATTATTTATTGTGCCATGGGGACACCCAAAGGGAGTTAGTCAAACACTCCTTGGACCCACCATGTGCTTTCATTTATTTCTTGTTGAGTGGGTTACCTTTATTTGGGTGGCTTACTCCACTTTGGTAAATTATGGTTATATTGATCCATGTGTTGTATGTTGAGCTCATCTCAACCATTGATTAGAACATTTCATCTTTTAATCTTAGCCACTCGTTTTGAAAGTGGTTAGGGTTTGGTTATGATTGAGGTTCTCTCATTTCTATTTAAAGGAGAGAGCTTCTCATTTGTAAGGGGTCTTTGGCTCTTGGATCTAAATAATAGAAAGACTTTTTCTGTAGAATTTTTCTGGATTTGCTTTGCATCTGATGTGCTCAAAATGGTGATTAGCTTGTCTTCAGCTTACTAGCATCGTGGAAATTCTCGTGAGATCTATTTTTTTTCATGGCTATCATTGTTTTGTCTACAGGAGGGCGTTTTGGCTGGAGCGTTTTTATAGGGGGACCTCAACTCGCTTGATCTCTTCGTCTTGGATCAGGGGATTTTCATTAGTTTCATTGCGATCTATGATTACTTCATTTTACTGTCTTGTAGCATTCAGTTTCTTTATTTTGTATGTGCAAATCTGATATGTTTGACGTTTGCTCATGCAAGGTAGGGGGCGCTTTGATGGCTTGGAGCTTGCATATGCCATAGAAATCATGGGGATCTTCCAAGATTGATCGGGATAGCTAAGATCGTCACTGTTACAGACTTCTACAAGCTTATCTAGGTAAAATCCACAAGTAAGTTCTTTTTTTCTGGTCTTATTCCATTGTACCTTGCTGAAATTTAACTATTTTTCTGAAAACTCCTAAACCATAAAAACCTAAAAAATCAAATAATCAGGGAACCGTCCGATCTTTTGCCAAACCATTTCTCGGTTTCATAGATCAGGCCTCCCCCTAACTAAATCAACTGGAACGCTGGTCAAATTCCTCATAGATTGACCTAGATCTGATTTTTTAGCAGAAAACTGCATAACCCCCCACTGAAAAAATTGGCTTGCTAAAGTTTTGAGTTTTTCTTATTTCTGACTTCACAGATGGATAGATCAGGTCTTGGGCAGTCCAAATCAACCCCAACGCTGTCAAGAGGCTCAACAGTTTGACCGGGATCTAAAAAATAGACTGAAACTGCCCTAGCGCCCTCACTGAAAATTGCCATGTTCCGGAAGTAGGTTTTTCTGAAATCTGACATGATAGGCTGATAGATCGGGTCCCAAGCATCCCAGAACACCCTCAACGCTGTGCTAATTCATCCTGGTTTGCCCTAGATCTGAAAAAATCAGTTTTCAGCCTCCTAGCCCCATCATCAGATTTTGACTTTTCTAGATCTGATTTTCCTGTTGGTTTCCTTATTTGGGCTTGTAGATCAGGTCTCCCTAATCTCTTCTCATCCTCAACGCTGAGCGATCAGCCTTCCGGTACCCCCTAAAGCTTCAGCCTTCCGGTACCCCCTAAAGCTTTAGATTTGTCTTCTTAGGCCCTAGCGCTAGTTATCTACTAAGCTAGGTTTCCTATACCCTGGCTTTTCTGGACCAATTGCTTTCTGGTTTCATAGATCAAGGTGTTTCCCAAGTGGGTTTCCTGAAACATTGTCTTACTGCTGACTCCATTGCCCAATGCATACAAAGCACTGATCTCCAAACTAGCGCTGCCCTTAGGCTCTTAGCCTTTGCCATCTACCAACATTCACTGATAGCTCAAACACCTTTCATTGAGTCCGATTTCTAGGTACTGGATAGTCCCAACTTTGTTCTTGCTCACCCTGTCATAGTTACGTTTCCCAAGACAGTGGTCATCTCCATCAGTTGCTAGTACCTAAACCCTAGAGCTAGGGTTTCCATTCACCTTGCACCTTAAGTACCCTGAAGCCCCATCTGATTTTCTTCTGGTGTCTAGGTTCGATCTCTCCTGTCGGAAGCAGATCCGGGTCTCCCCCATTGTTGTCCTGGACTAGGATAACATAAAGTGAAGGCTGCCTTGATTGGCATGACAACCATCCATTTGGGAGTCTAGGCAGTTGTGTTTCCACCCCTTAGTTGCTTGCCCCTTTACCATCCATTCTGGATCCATCTCACGCAGAAAACTACAAGGCGGGTGATAACAATTCGCTAGCGTGCCTAGAGACCTCAAAATTTCCGCATGTGACAGGCATTCTCTCCGGCACGAGAAGACTATCAATCTTGCAAATTCTCAGCTTCATTGGACACCTCCTTCACTGAAAACGTCACCCTTAGCTGATTTGGGGTTCGTGCTGCAGGGGTATCATCGGAAGCAGAAGATACCAGGTCATCTCCGATTCAACTCTTGATGCATGCATATTCTCTCAGGAGCATTCCAGCCAGCTTATTAGTGGTAAGTGTTCATTCTATCCTACAAACCCTAACCCTAATTTTAGCTATAAAATAGGGAATTTCGCATGGGAGTTTGCATGCCCGACTGTTTTAGTATATTTGCATAGAATTAGAAAATATCGGGATTTGGGATATTACAGTGGTATCAGAGCTATCTTCTTGGCCAACTGTGGGCTTAAGAAATGAGAAATAGATGAATACAGAAGGAGACCCTTTCGTAACCTATAGGAAAAGGAGTAGATACACATGGGACTTTGAGGATATCCAACTAGAGGATATCAGCTCAGACATGGAACAAACAGGTATACACTCTAACAAGGGAAAGGGAACGGGAGAAGAGGAGGACAGGATGGAGTTTCACAACTTAGTATCTGCATTGCAAGACTTAGCCAAAGGGAAAAAACATGTACTCAATGCAATCAACAGATTATCTGCAAAACCAGAAATAGGTAACAACAATACACCTCCCTCATCGATAGATCGAGGATCTACAAGTAGCAGTGGAAAGGTTGTGTAGACCAATATACAGAATACACCGCACATATATAGTAGACCTTCCAACAGGCCTACTATGCCTCACTTCTTGGCAGAGGCAGTAGGTGGTCCAGTCATGCAGGTAGAGCCTAGCGAACCTTTGGGGGCTTATTTGCAGGAATACAGGGACTTAGGGGATGAGTTTCATGATGCCATGTCTTTCTTGGATTTTTGCAACATGGAGAGTAGAAACAGGCCTAGGAATTTCAACAAGGGATTCAATCACAACTATGAGTTGCAGAAGACCTTGGGCAGGTTGACCATCCCAAACTTTGATGGAACTCGCGGAGGTTCAACGAGAATATGGGTTCAAAAGTTGGATACCTATTTCCAACTCAATCCCATGATAGAGACAGATGCCATTAAATTGGCTACACTCCACCTGGACGGAGAGGCTCACAAGTGGTGGTACCACGGATTGGTGACATTGGGTCACAACACCATACACTCCTACGGTGAGTTCACTCAAGAGCTCATGGAGCGATTTGACAAGAAGGATCCAAAGATACATTTCAGGGAGTTGGCTCAACTCAAACAGACAGGTAGTGCAGAAGCCTTCATCTCATAATTCTAGAGGATAGCAGTGATGGTAACGGATGTGTCAAAGAGCAGGTTGACTATGTTATTCACTGAGGCCCTAACAAAGCCACTACGGGGATGGGTGAAAGCCTACAAACCCCCCACTCTACAGGATGCCATTAGCAGAGCCAGAGATCTACAGGATTCAGTCCTAAAGAACAGGTTCCCGCTCAAAACCAACTTTCTTGTTAGGGACAAGGAAAAGAAACCTTTCCAGCAGGATGTTCCCAAGAAAACATGGTTAGACGAGGACACTAGAAAAGACTTGAAGAGGAAGAAACTATGTTTCACTTGTCAGGAACCATGGGTGCCAGGACACAGGTGTGCAAGGAAGGCAAAGGCTCACTACATCGAAGTGTATTCGGACAGTGATGAAGAGGACTATGAGCAGGAAGCCACAGAAGAACTATGGGCAGCTGAGGAAGAATCACTCTAGGGTGATACACTAGAGGGAGTCATCGCTACATTATCTGGAGTACCAAGATTCCATACTCTCAAGGTCAGAGGAGTAGTATAGGATCATAGAGTAGGAGTATTGATTGATGGGGGAGCAACCCACAATTTCATTGACTCCGCTTGGGTAGCTAAGAGAGGTATTCAGGCCGAGAAGTTCGAAGAATTCATTGTAGCAGTAGCCGAGAACTCCAGCATGGAGTGCAACTACTGGATTCCAAAATTGAATGTCACATTAGGTAACTATCAAATGACAGATTCATCCTATGTAGTAGATGTATCAGATACTCATGTAGTATTGGGTGTTCAGTAGCTTTATTTAATAGGGAAATACACTACAGACTACCGGGCAATGAAAATGGAATTCTAGGGGCCAGACGGCAAACGGGTAGTTTTGAGGGGCATGAACACTTATCCCCCAAAACTGGTCTCGTCACAGAGAATGGAGGCAGTACTCAGATAGGATGATATAAAATGAGTTGCAGAATGTTTTGTCACCTTTAGGAAACCCCCAGAAACCAACACACAACACCCAACTAACATTCAGGCCTTGTTACAAAAGCACGAAAAGGTATTTCAGGACCTTCCATTAGGTAGACCGCCAGACCGAGGCTTTGAACACATTATTGAGCTAGAGGAGGGGACACAGGCAGTCATCACCACTCCTTATCGGCATCCCAAAAGATACAAGGATGAGATCGAGAAAACAATCAAAGAATTGCTGGAGCTTGGATACATTCGGCCCAGTTCTAGCCCCTTCACATCTTCAGTAGTCTTGGGATGCCAATAAGGGGTGGTGATGACTAACTATGTCCCCTCCTCTAGCTCAATCATGTGCTCAAAGCCCCTATCTGGTAGTCTACCTGCTGGAAGGTCCCGAAATACCTTTTCATGCTTCTGTAATAAGGCTTGAATATCATCTGGGTGTTGTGTGTTGTTCTCTGGAGGTTTCCTAAAGGTGACAAAACATTTTGCAGCCCATTCTATGTCATCCTGTCTGAGTACTGCCTCCATTATCTGTGAAGAGACTGGTCTTGGGGGATAAGTGTTCATGCCCCTGTTCCTACTACTTCATGTTGCAAAAATCCGAAAAAGACATGGCTGCATGAAACTCATCCCCCAAGTCCCTGTATTCCTGCAAATAAGCCCCAAAGGGTTCGCTAGGTTCTACCTGCATGACTGGACTTCCTACTGCATCTGCTAAGAAGTGAGGCATAGTAGGCCTGTTGGAAGGTCTGCTATATATGTGCGGTATATTCTGCATATTAGTGTATGCAACCTTCCCACTGTTGCTTGTAGACCCTTTATCTACCGGTGAGGGGGGTGTACTGTTGTTACCTGGCTCTGGTTTCGCCGATAATCTGTTGATTGCATAGAGTACATCTTTTTGCCCTTTGGCTAAGTCTTGTAATGCAGATACTAAGTTGCGAAACTCCATCCTGTCCTCATCTTTTCTCGTCCCTTTTCCCCTATCAGAGTGTATAGCTGTCGGGTCCATGTCTGAGTTGGTATGTTCTAGTTGGATATCCTCAAAGTCCTTCGTGTACCTACTCCTTCTTTTCCTATAGGTTACAAAAGTATCTTCTTTTGTATTCATTTACTTTTCATTTCTTAAGCCCACAGCTAGCCAAGAAGATAGCTCTAATACCACTGTAATATACCAAATACTGATATTTTCGACTTCTATGCAAAACTACTGAAATAGCTGGGCATGCAAACTGCCATGCAAAATTACCCTATATTATAGTTGAATTTAGGGTTAGGGTTTGCAGGATAGAATGAACACTTACCACTGATAAGCCGGCTAAAATTGCTCCAGAGAGAATACGCATGCAAGATAGACTAAACTAATGAAGAAATAACCTAGTTTTCCTCCGTAATACCCCCAGCAGTCTGAATCAGCTAAGGATGACATTTTTTATGAAGAGATGGTAAGTTTCAGCTAAAAGTTGGTCGGAGTGTAGGTGTGCCCGTGCCGGAGAGGATGGCCGAAACATGCAGGAGTTTGGACCTCTCCAGATACCCTAGCGAATTGATCTACCTGACTAATGCTCACGCCCCCACACCTCTATATTCTGCTGCTAGCTGCTCCAGGTGAGCAATCCGGTGGTTGATAATCACTCAAGGCAGTAGAGTGATCCTGTCAATGAGAATGCAGGCCACATGCGGAAGAAATGTGGTAATCCAAAGTCCCGGTGAATGATTTGGGTTTCCCAACTAAATGCCCCCAGCTGTACGGATGAACCTGCAAATAATCTCTGGCATACACTAGAACACTGAATAATGATGAATGCAATAGATGCGGTGACAAACCTGGATGGTTTATCTTGATTGAGACTAGGGCAGATATCTCATTGCCAAAACCCTGTTAGCAGAAGACGTCGTCTTCAACCCCAACTGTTGTGGCCACACACTGTGCTGCTACTCAAGAGCTCCAAAATCAATAATAATCAAAAGTATCTCTTTAGGCTCCCTCATCCTTCTTAAATAGATCTTGATGCGCTTTTAATCAAAAGTATGTCACTTTTAAGCCTAAAGAGAAAAGGCTTCTTTTAGCCTACTGCTGACTTTAGTACTGAATGCGTGTCCCGAGTTGTTCTAAGTACCAAATGTCCTCAGTCAATCCCCTCTCATGCAGTACCCATTTGAACCTATGGGGATTAAGTAGGTTAGCGAGTGTTTTGTTGCCTAATCGAACGAGGACATTACACCCTAATTTCTGTTGCAGCTACAGAATTAGGTCAAAATTGAAAATTCTCAGAATTGAATTATGTCTTCACCAAAAGATGCGCCCTCCTTAGAGCGAAATTTCCAAGGCTCTTTTTCTGCCAAAAGGTTGAGTGAATACCTTGAAAGATGAAACCCTAGTTCCGACAGGTTTCAGATAGAGTTCTGGCATTGGCTTCTTCTAGCACTGTTATGATACCATGTTAGATTTTCTTAAGATTATAGCAGTATATCTTAATTGCATTTATCAATAGGATCACTATAAGATAAACAAAGCACAGAACAATAACACCAGTAATTTTCACCTAGGACACCCAAATGGGAGAAAACCCAGCAATCTTCGTCTAGAGATAATAATTGTGACATCAAAGTACAATGAAGAAAGAAAAAGAAAAATATGAAAATGCTTTCCAAAGATGGAAACCCTGAAAACAGTCTTCTTCTGCAGGCGTATGCGAACTTCTCTCTCACCTAGAAAATTGCGCACTTCTCTGAGTTGTTGTGTATCATAATGATGGGCGCCTTCTATTTACACTGTTTTCCCACTCAGAATTTAACTGGGGCCGATTTCACTTGGGGGAGCAATATAATTTTTATATTTTATAATTTTATTTTATTTCTTTTATTGTTGGCTTTTCACCCCAAGGTTTACCTTTTTCTTTCTAGGGTTTTTATGAATGATTACAACAAGTTCAACTCCCAAAGGAGGACAATAAGAATAGCTTCTGAAGTTGCACAAACTCCAACAAGACATGGGAGGAAATCTCCATGGATTTTATTGAAGGGTTACCCGTATCCGAAGGCAAGGACAAAATCTTCATGGTAGTGGACCGATTAACAAAATATGCACATTTTACGGGTGTTGAGAAAACTGACTCTACTAAACAAATTGCTGAAGTATTCTGTAAAGATATTTACAAATTACATGGATTCTCGAAAGTCATGGTTAGTGACAAAGATGCCAAATTCACAAGCAATTTTTGGAAGGAATTTTGCAAACAAATTGGGATTACTCTTAACATGAGCTCATCCTATCACCCCCAAACAGATGGTCAAACGGAAGTTGTTAACAAATGTGTGGAAGCCTATCTCCGTAGTTTCGTCAATGACAAGCAAAATAGATGGTTACAGTGGTTACATCTTGCAGAATGGTGGTATAACTCCACCTATCATATGTCAGCCAAGATGACACCTTTTCAAGCATTGTATGGTTATGCGCCTCCCTGATGGAAGGAACTCGTTCAAGGTGATGCAAAAGTACCTGTAGTAAAAAAGTCAACTTGAAAAAAATTAGAAAGTAATGCAAGTACCCAAGGATAATTTAACTATGGCACAAAATCGTATGAAACATCAAGCAAATCAACATAGAACAGAAAGAGAGTTTGAAGTAGCAGATTGGATATTTGTAAGACTTCAGCCATACAAGCAATTGTCACTTAAGCAACAAGAAAAGAATAAATTGGCCCCCAAGTTTTATGGACCACACCAAATTATTGGGAAAATTAGCCCGATAGCATATGAATTGAAGTTATCAGACAAAAGTCGAATTCATAATGTTTTTCACATTTCAAATCTCAAAAAACAGTTGGGTCAACAACAAACTGCTCAGACAACACTTCCTACATTGGATGAAGAAGGGAAGCTTGTATTAGAACCAAAAGCCATCATCAACATCAGAGAAAGAAGACTACGTTCTCGCACCATCAAAGAGTACCTTATTAAGTGGAAGAGTTGTCTAGAAGAAGATGCGTCATAGGAGACCGAGAAATTCATTCAACAATATCCATCCTTACCCTGCTTTGAGGACATAGCATCTTAAAAGAAGAGGGCAATGTTATATATATATATATATAATAAATAATAAATATAAATATAAATATACTTAAAACTAAAAACCGTATAATAATTGTAATTAGTCATGAAAAAGCATGACTTTATGAAAAGTCATATTCACACCCCGTAAAACATTATATATGCGGGATTTCTTTTGTAAATGAGCATCCTCAGATATTTTTTAATACATATTTTATTTTTTATCAGTCAAAGTTGTTTCAGCGTGAAGTTTTTGTGCTGCATCTGCAAAATAAGCTGTTAAACCTCATCGTTTATCACCTAGAACAAGCTTGATTAATCCCATTTAAATCTGTAATTCGTAACAGCAAAATATATTCAAAACAGATTTGATTTTCCCTTTAATTTTCCTTCAAAATCTGTTTATTGAGCTGTAGTTAACAGCATAATAAATCTGAAAAATATCTTGCAGAAAGTCATTAAATCCAGATCAATATTAGTCTTCTAAACTCCTCTAAATCCATACCTAAAGATCTAGACTATTTTATATAGGGAAGCCCCTTTGCACTGGAGGAGAGCTAGTCTAAACAGTAGAAGAGGTTGGTGATGTGACAGGAGCCTCCCTCTTAGTTACCCTTAAGTCATTAGCTTGTAAATTAGGACTATGACACCACAGTTGAGGGTTTAAGTAGTAACATATCGCAAGATTTAAAACTAAGCAACTTGTAATGCACATGAAGCGCTCATTCAAATAAAATACGCATGCACAAATAAACCACCTAGCAAGCATCTAAGAATAGCAATCTTACCAGAATGTCTCGGGTGAGACCCCAAAGCTGTCGAGCTAAAGTGATGCGCTCCTTCATAGATGGAATCTCCGCAAGTACATATGACTGGAATTATCACAAAGAAAAATTAATTACTTACAGTATAATGGTAAGATTACAATATTATTAGAACAAAAAGGAAAACTCGTACAAGCAGAATTTAATCTTGAAAATTATAAATAACCTGACTACACGTGTTACACTTCACCATTAAAAATTTATTTCCCTTACCCCCTCAAAGGATAAGAACATCATATTTGTTTTCATTGAAACACTAATTTGATATAAAAATTATAAAGACTAATAAATTATGGATAACACCATAATATATCCAGTGGCTTCAAAGAATATAATATTTTCCTGACACCAGGAGTTTGTTTGAGATGGAAATCAATGCAATAAGTGTCACACAAATCTGAAGTTATGTAAAATGTACATTGGGAGGATGTACATAAAGAATTACGTTGTTAATTTCATGAAAATTATGATATATGTATAAAAACAGTATAAATGACACAAATATGCCTCTTTATTTAAAAAAATAAAAATAAAAAAAACTTCAATACATTAATATAACAGCAACATTCATGCTGGTTCTTGGTCAACCAGCATGAAGGCAGTTCTCATATGCACAAGACACCTTACAGAAAAGACATAACATCTATCTATACAATTACATGATACTAGATAGACAGTTTCCCTCAGACACAAGTAACTTCTTTTACAACAAAACTACTCTTATAGAAGGTTCTAGTGTTTGACAACATTGTTAATGGCACCATCATGTCATCTCCCTCTCCAAATGACCCATGGGGACGACTCACTAGCCTATCCAGTTCCCATAGCGGAACAGGAAATTAAATATTTACTTAACGTCACCTAGGCCAAAAGCACTTTATAATGTGACATTAGTAATTAATTTAATAAACTGACTTTATAAAAGTCAGTTAAATAATAAAGTGAGCGGAAAAGGTAAAGTTGGGCCCAAAGCGGGGGTCAAGGTGAAATTAAATGATAAAAAAGAGTCATGTTCTCACAAAACTCATTTTATAATATTAAAAAGTGAGAATGTGTCAAGGAAAGTCGAAAACTCACAAAGAGGGGAAAAGTGAAATTATAAAAAGAACATGACAGCTCATTCTCTCCATTCTTGTCATTTGGATTTTCGAAACTTGAGAACTCTTGAGCTTTTGCTTCTCTTGGATGAAACCCTAGAAGGAGGAAAATAGTCTCCATAGTGAGACAAATCCACCTTTGCTAATGGAAGGAGAAATCATCTTCAGATTTCTCACTTGTGCTACATCTCAGTCATATGCGATTGTATCTTCACTTGCAGATCTGAGGGGAAAAGTGAAATTATAAAAAGAACATGACAGCTCATTCTCTCCATTCTTGTCATTTGGATTTTCAAAACTTGAGAACTCTTGAGCTTTTGCTTCTCTTGGATGAAACCCTAGAAGGAGGAAAATAGTCTCCATAGTGAGACAAATCCACCTTTGCTAATGGAAGGAGAAATCATCTTCAGATTTCTCACTTGTGCTACATCTCAATCATATGCGATTGTATCTTCACTTGCAGATCTGAGTATTAGGAGGAGTTGCAGCAGGCCTATTGTTTATTTGTGAAGAGAGAGCATCAGTCCAGGAAAACTTTCCACCTCTGTTATTGTTCAGTCCGCTGCTATTTCAAGAAGGAATAAATTTGCAGTGTTCCAGAAACATTTCCTAACGCCCCCAAAAAACCGAAACGGCCGGAAACGCAACAGGGGGCACGCCTCCTACGTTTGAACATCGCCCCGCTTGTGGGGGGCGCCCACATGCCCCTCCCCGCAGAAGGGGGGCTCCCACACACCCCCCCACAAAATTACCTTTCTTTTATTATAAAAATTCAAAATTAATATAAAAACAAAAAAAACAAAAAAAAACACATAAATGATAGATAAAAACAAAACCTAAAGACTTACATTTCCAGCCGTCATCGTTTTTCTATTTTTCCACTGCCGTTGCCGTGACTGTGTGCTGTGGACTGTGGAGGGCTGCCGCGAGTGTGAAGTTTCAACTTTCAAGTTTGCTGCCGTGAGTGGAGTGGGAGTGTGCTGCCGTGAGTGGACCGGAGTGGTTGCAACTTGACCAGAGTGGAGTGCAGCGTGACCGTGAGTGGACCAGAGTGGCTGCAGCGTGACCGGAGTGGCTGCCGCATGACCGGAGTGGAGTGCTACTTCACGGAGCTTGTGCAGAAGCCGTCGAGTGGTTGCCGGTGTGAAGGAGCCCGCAGGGTGGTCTCCAGTGTGAAGGGGAGGGGTCCAGACTGTAGGTAGACCGTAACTACCAACAGGTGCCCAAGGTTGCAGTCTGCAGAGGTAGGTCTGCAAAATTTTCAATATTTTTTGATATATATATATTTTTTTAAATTTAATTTTGATTTGTTTTTCAAAAACAAATTCAGTGAAATTTCAAATTTCTTTAAGGCTTAACTTTTAAGTTTTAAGCTATAAATTAGTAATTTTTAAGAATTTTTAAGAATTTTGGAGGTTAGTCCACGCTCATGCTTTGTGGGTATGATACTATGATCTTCTTGAGAGCTACCATGTGGAGAGTTCTCAGTTTTGGAGGTTTCCTCATTGGGTTTTGATTCTTGAATCATCATCATTCATCCTTGTTTCATGGAGGCACCTGCAGCCTGTAAAAAAAAAAAAATTCAGTCTGTAATTTTTTTTCATTTTTAAAGCTTGATATTCTTTTTTCCAGCCTACAAATTGTTTTGCAGCTTGTAAATTAATTTTTTTTTTTTTTGAGCCTATAAATTAATTATCAGTCAAGTTAATGAATCATTGAATCATAAAATAAAAAATAATAATAATAAAATCTAAATTTTTTGTTGCAGCAGGTTGCCAAAATTTCAAAATTAAACTAGACCTACCAATTTTGATTTCAAACCAGCAATATGACCAACTCTAGCAATGGAAACAGTAGTGGCAGCAATAACAGTGACTCTGATTTCAGACAGGGGGTAACTCTAGTGTTGGATTTGAAACAAAGATTGGAAGTGGGAGTGGGAATCCCTCATCAACCAGGTCAAATCAAATTGAAGGAGAAGCTAATGC
>LPNX011092477.1:4645-94237 GCA_001517045.1 Pseudotsuga menziesii | reverse complement strand
GATACAGATGATGCCATTGGCAAATTCCTTTTTGCCAATGGCATTCCTTTCCATGTTACTCGTTCTCCTTATTATAAGGAGATGGTTCGTTCTATTGCATCATCCGGACCCTCATATGTGCCCCCAGGTGAGCACAAGGTGAGGACAATGATTTTAGAGAGGCAGGTGTCGAATATTACTATGCAGAAAGAGCAAATGAAAGAGGTATGGGTGAGGTCAAGTTGCTCTATTGTTATGGATGGATGGACAGACATTACCAAATGCCCACTTATTAACATCATAGTTACATGCGTAGATGGGCCATTCTTTCTCAGAGCTATTGATTGTTCTGGAAAGCGCAAAGATGCGGCTTTTCAATTTGAGCTTCTTCGGGATGCTATAGAGGAGGTTGGGCCTGAGAATGTTGTGCAGGTTGTGATAGATGCAGTAGCAATGTGCAGATAAGCCGGTTTACTAGTTCAGAGCACGTATAGGCATATATTTTGGACCCCTTGTTGTGTGCATGCTCTCAACAATGCCCTGAAAGACATTGGAAAAATTGAGTGGGTAACCACCTTGGTATCAACTGCAAGGGATGTGCAGATGTTTATCTGCAACCACCACACCTCCTTAGCCATGTATAGGGCTCACTCGAAGAAGGAATTCCTCAAGCCCACAGATACTAGATATGCCAGCTATTTTCTCTTATTGGAGAGGATGTTGGAGATACAGCCAGCATTGCAAGCTATGGTTGTGACTACAGATTGGAACAGGTGGACAGAGTCCAAGACAGAGGAGGGGAAGAGGATCAAGCTTCAGATATTAGATAATGATTGGTGGGTAGATTGCAGTTATTTGGTCTCATTCTTGTGCCCTATAGTTGAGGTCATTCGCTACACTAACACTGATTCTCCTAGTCTTGGAGAAATCTATGAGACTTTTGACAGCATATTGGGCAAGGTAATGGAAGTTATTCGTCAGAAAGAGCCCTCCTTGGAGTTCTACACGAGCCAAATTCGACCCATTATTCAGCGTAGGTGGGATCGAATGAACACACCTTTGCACATGGCAGCTTATGCACTAAACCCAAAATGGAACATTTCTAGACCTGGTAGAATTGCTCCAATTCAGGATCCGGAGATCAAGAAGGGTTTTCGAACTGCCATTACAAAGATGTACAATGAAGAGGAGGGGCAAACACTTCGGAGACAATGGATTTAGTTTGCAAGTCTCAAAGGTCCCTTCAACAAGCCTTGATGCCAAGGAAGACCGTAGCGACTTAGGCCAAGATGACCCCATTGGTTGGTGGGACATGCATGGGGATGAGGCTCCAGAGATCAAACATCTTGCTATTCGTTTGTTGTCCCAGATTGCTAGTTCCTCTGCAGCTGAGAGAAATTGGTCCACCTATAGCTTCATTCACTCTATCAAGAGGAATAGACTTACCTCTAGGAGAGCTGAGAAGCTAGTTGCAGTGCGCAGTGCCCTTCGTCTTGCACACAGGAAGACACCAGAGTATCGGCTGGGACCTGCTGTACGATGGGATGTGGATCCAGAGGACGTGGCACAGATAGACGAGGAGGATGGAGCGGATGAGATGCTACATGGTTTGGTTGGTGTGCCATTGGTTACTCCTGAGAGTGACTCAGATACAGATGATGACATTCCCATTGATGGTCCTGATGCCTTCATGCAGCAAAAGGATGCAGAGGAACAATCAATGGAGTTGACTCCTTGATGCTTGTTTTGTTATGATTTCTTTCAGTTACTTTTAGTTATCAGTGTCCATTGTTACTTGTTGCTATGTTAATTAAAGTTTTACTCTTGACTCTAAATATTGATCAGTGATCACTAATGACCAAGTCTTTGACTCTTTTCTATGGCTATTTTAAATTTTTGACTCTTTGAGCAATCTTAGTTTAGTAGTTTAGTATTGTCTACTGATGTTTCATTGTTTCAGTCTCTATTTCTGTTTCAAACTTAGTATTTAAATTTTAAAATATGCATGCTTTATATTATATCATTGATTCAAGTTTGCAATTAGAATGGCTGAGATTTAATTTTGTAAATATCAAATTTGAAATATGAATATCAAGGTTGAAAGGACAAATTGTACAATTTGAAAATGTTCATGATGAATCAATAATCAATGAATCATTGAATTGTCACTTGTGTAAGTTTGTAACATGCTTGTTAGATTATAATTAAATTGCTAGTTTTTAAATTTTAATTTACATTGTTAGGATTTAAATTTTATCATTTATGATTTTTTATAATTTATATATATTTTTATAATTTTTATGACCTCGACGCCCCCCCACCCCCTGCCCCCCTCAAATTTCTCTAAAATTTGGGGGTGGTCTCCACATGCCCCCACCGTGCGTTTCCCTGCTCCCACGCTCCCACGTCCCGGAAACTTGGGGGAACATTGTAAATTTGTGACGGGAATATATTGTGGGAATCACCAAGTAGAGAAGGACGCACTCAGTATTTGGCTGCCAGTGGAGGGCACACTTAGTTTGAAGAGAAACCACTGTCAAAATGAGGGCGCACTCAACCATTGCATCTGCCACTGTTGAAGAGCGTTAAAGAAAGGCGAATCTTTCTCATTGGAGCAAGGGAAGGGCGCAGGCATCAGGCAATAGGAGGTCGCAGGCATTATTTGTGGGAGAAACCATGATCCATCGTCCCCAGACACTAGCTAATTATGAGGGCATATATTTCTGTGGTGCATATTCCAGTGCTGTACCAAATAAAGTGTGGGAGTTCACCTCTTATTCTCAGCTTAATATATCACTGATATATTGAGAAGAGTAAACCTTTCATCTTCATCACACACCAACAGGGGGTTCGTTTGTCTCTGCTGAGTGCTCATTTTATTGGCTGTCATCATTCTGGGTTGTCCATAGTCATTCAGTGCCTGAGAAAGACCGTTACAGTCAAGAAAAAGGAGTCTGCAATTCATATCAGTCCATTTCTACAGCCAAAGACACCTCCATTAAGCTGCTACAGCAGTCTAATATATCACCTTAAATTCTAAAGGAAGCTGTCCATCAGATTTCTTCTCAGGTGTGCCAAATTTACAAATCTGAGTTTAACTTCTTAGTTTATTCTTGTTACTTATACTGGTTTGGTATGAATGCTATGATGCTTTACATGCCACATATATCTGCTCCTTGAGTACGTTCCATTGGCAAGAAATACATATGTATTATGTTTGAAAAACACCCCAAATAAGCACACAACAGATCAGATCTTGCCTTAGGGCATCTACAGTAAACTTACAGCTGTTAGTAACAAGTCCACTCAAGTGTTTGACGAAATACTCAGTCCACACCTATTGAGACAGTGCCATTCAAAGCCACTGTGGGCTACAGTAGTGGGTAAACCAAGTATTTGATGAAAGTATAGAAACAAACTAGTGAACAGTGAAAAAATTTAGCAAGTACTCTAGGAGGGATATTACACATCACAACACAATCATGACAGCATCCTGAGTACTAGCAAATACATTTGACTCATCATCACACATTACATTGACAAACCCACCCAACCACATCCCTTAATTATCTTATTTTACTGTTGCAAACACTGTCGAGCAGGCACAGAGTCATGGGGCCCTCTCTCGACCCTTGAGATCTCAATGGCATGACCAGACTAGACCTCTCCCTAGGTGGAAAGAGAGATCCTCTAGACCTCAGTGGCGACCTACCTCCAAGCCAAATGGAGGTTCTCTAATCAAGCAAGGCAAGCACCGTCAAGTAGGCACAATCGAGCAAGAACCCATCCTATAGCTTCATGCAATCAAAGCACAGTTGCAGGGGCATCATCGAGCAACAACATTGTACTCTCTAACGTCTGAGTACCATCGATCCAACATCCTAGCACTGTTACCATCGAGCAGGGCAAGCACCATCAAGTAGCAAGCACTGTTGAGTAGGGAAAGCACCATCAAGCCGAGCAGGCACAATCAAGCAAGAACCTATCATTTAGCTTCATGCAATCAAAGCATTGATGCGAGGTTGAACAGCAACGTCGAGCAGACAAGGCACTGTAGTCAAGTCTATTGTTAGTCGAGCAAGCACATAGTTGCAGGGCCCTCCCCCGTCCCTTGAGATCTCAATGGCATGACCAAACTAGACCTCTCCCCAGCAGAAGGGATCCCCCAAGCCTCAGTAGATGCCTATCTCCAGGCTAAATGGAGATTCTCTAATCAAGCAGGGCAAGCATTGTCGAGCAACAAGCACCATTGAGCAAGAACCCATCGTGTAGCTTCGTGCAATCAAAGCACCTTTGCAGGGGCATCATCAAGCAGCATGTTTATATTTTATGTAGCTTTGGACGATATTCTTGTGTCGAAAAGTTCTAGAAAGGAAACCTCTGAAAAGTTCTAGAAAGCCCCAAAAAGCATGGAAATTGAAAATGAAGGTATAAATAAGGAGACCTACCTCATTTCTACATCAAGCGAGTTCGCATCAAGTCAATAAAACAAGTGCTCAAGAGAGAGAAGCAGCAGTTGGAGCAAGACTAATATCTCGGGTTTTATCTTATCTTTGTATTTTAGATATCTTTCTATGAGAGAGCTTTAGCTCTTCATTGTATTGATATTGTACTTTGTTGATGAATCTATACTGAAGAAGTTATGTTGGGCTTTATTCTCCAAGAGGGTTCCCCAGAATAAATCTGTGTATGCAATGAATGTCCTTCTTTCAGTGATCCGTGTGCATGCAATTATTATGATATGATATAAATTGAATTAAAGTCTAACAAATTGTGAATAACATAACTACTTAAGTAAAATCTCAACATGGTATTAGAGTCGTGCTGAAAGAAGTCATTGCAACTGTTGCAACTGCCAAAAGTTGGAATTTAGGGTTTCCTCATATAACCCTAGGCTAGATGTTGAGCAGTTTTCAGGTTGACATTGGAGCTGATTTTGGCTTGTGGAGATCACTTTGGCATAGCGCATTAACTGGTAAGTCCAAATTCCATTTCTTAACACTTTCATCTCTATCATATTTTTAAGCTTGGACAAAATGACGAACAACACCAAGCTTGATGAGAAGCTTGAAGGGATTGATAACTTCCGAGCATGGAAGTATAGGGTGCTTCTCATCCTAGAAGAGAATGATTTGGAAAAATATGTTGAAGAAGAGTTTGTAAAGCCAGAGGAAGATGAAGCTAAGGCAAGGCACAAGAGAAATATGATCAAAGCTAAGAGGATCATGTTAGATTCTATCAAGGATCAGTTGATTCCTCATGTGTCAGAAATGAAAACTCAAAAGGAAATGTTTGAGGCTTTGTCAAGACTTTATGAAAGCAAGAACAACAACAGGAATATGATGATAGAGAAGTCGAAAACAGTGTCTTTCTACTTTTCAAGGGTTTCTCAAATCAAGGATCAACTAGCAACTATTGAAGATGTTATAGAGGATGCATTTGTTCAAGGCATTTGTACAAAAAGAAAGCTATCAAGGTTGGTCTCCAAATTGTAGAACACCAATGATGAAAAAAATCAAGCAGTTACAGCTCATGCAAAAAGAAGAAGAAGAAGAAAGTCTATCAAGACTATCGATAGAAGACTAGTACCAGAAAACAAGAAAGATATGTCCAAAATCAAGTGTTATAGTTGTAACAGAATTGGACACTATGCTAGAAATTACACTCAAGGTAACAAAAGAGGAAAGAGAAAGCATCATGCTCATACAGTGGATGATGATGAGCCTATTCCATACAAGAAGACAAAGGAAGAATCAAAAGAAGAATTTGTCCAAGCATGAAGTAGATTCAGATAAAGCATGATGATGTACAATGCCAAGAGATTTTTTCTAAACTATGAAGCTAGATCCAAAAAAATCTAGTGCATCCAAAAGACATGAGGACCAAGGTTGAAGCTTCAACAAATTCCAAAAGTTCAGTACTTGATGAAGAAGAAGATTAAGCCGTAGAACTTGCAAGGAAGCAGAGATCAAAAGGGAGTCAACCAAACAAGCAAAGATAAGTATTTAATGTTTTATGAAACAAGTGTTATTTAAATTGTTATCTTATTGATAAAAAGCATAGATATTTTTATTGATGAATAATATAATTGTTTAAATTAGTATTGGTTAGCCCTTGTGGACATTTGTGTTAGGTCCACTATGAAGGTTGTGAAAGCAATGATCTGTGGTCAAGATTTACCCATATCTTATGGGCATAAATATCCAGTATGACAGTTATGCTTAGATTGAGTGTCCTCACCAAATAATGAAGGACAAGAAAATTAACTGTAGTTCTATACACCTCCTTTCCCTAGTGTTCCTCTATCCAGCATATGTCATTTTTGTCTCCTTGATTCCCTTATATCTGAGAGTCCATTCAGTTTGTCCAATAAGTCAAGCAATCACTATGCATAGCCTTGTTGCATTCCATTTCACCCAGCTTAGTGAAGAATGATCTCTTTTGTAGATTGGATTGAATGTGAAAGTGAGTATATGGTAGGGACTTCATCATCAACCATGCAACTATTTTAATTTTAAGTTTTATTTGTGGATATATTGTATTCATCACCATTGTTTCATGCTACCAATGCTTTTAGTCCGTTGCTAATATGATTAAGAAAGTACTACCTACACCTTGTGCATGCAGAGACACTCAGTTTTTAGCTCAGTCAGTGTTTTGATCAATTTTGACCTTGTAAACTCTATTGACTTGGTCAACAAGAAGGGCCCGTAGGTGGATGTGGCCACTTTGGTTTGATTTATGTGTTTTGGTGCCTTTGAAGGGCAACCAGATCATTCCATGTCTCATTTTGTGAAAATTCATTCATTAACATTATTTTTATAAAGTCAGTGAGCAATTTTTTAATTAAAAATGATGAGAATTATTCACAAATACTACTACAGGTTGCTCTATGGTGCAAGGTTACTTGGGAGTGGGAGCGGGAGCGGGAGCAGGAAGCGAAAGTTTTAGAAGCTTATGGTTTGAAAGCGCTTAGGAAGCGTTTTTTATAAAATATATATTTTGATGCATATATGCCAACAAATGCTTGTAGAATGTTGAATTAGTCATGGAAAGCATAAAAACATGAAATAAACCATAACATGATAAATCATAATACCAATAACATCAGTCATCAATCATCAATGATTCAATCAATTATCATATACTAGTGAATTCATCAAACATAGGTCCATTATCCATAACATCAAGTTATCAACCTTACAACTTCAGAGTTCAACTTCAAACTTCAAACTTGAATTGCCATGTAATGTTCACAACATATACCATAATAAATATAAAAGAGTCAATGACTCAAGTTCTCGAATCTCAACAGTGCAGAAACTTAAAAGTACTGTAAATAAGAAAAGACAAGAAAAGTAGATTTTATGGATGTTTCCTCTTGCCACGGGAAATATCTAATTTATTTTGTCGTTGTCTATGTTCATGAACAAAGGGAGCGGGATTTTCATCCCTAGTAGCCACCAATGTTGAGCGGCTTGAGCCATGTCCAAGACTTGATCCTGCATGACACCCCCTCACTGATGCAGGTGGGGGTTGTGAAGTTGAACCTGGGAGCAAAGGAGGTGGTGGCATTGTTGTTGTTGCTGCTGCTGCATGGTCATCCTCATCGCCCAAAAGCTCTTCCTCCAAGCGCTCTAAAGTTAAGGCTCCATCCTCCAAGTTATGCTCCTCCAGATTGTTGTCCCAAGTGACATATGATCTATCGGTTTTGACCTGCTCACAGTAATGAGTCAACAACCTCAAGTTGTAATGTACATAAACGAAGCTTTCTGCCCAATTTTCATTTAATCAGTTTCTTTTCACCGAGTGGATGAAGCTATAGGTGCTCCAACACCTTTCTGCAGAGGAACTGTTTAACACATGTGAAAGTACTTTGGTTGCCAATTTATGCAAGCGTGGGCATGACGAGCCATACATGTTCCACCACTCAATAGGACGCGCCCTATCTCGATCTTTTCTAGCATGCAAAGTACCAAACGGACCAATCTCACTGAGGTATTTGCTTAATTCACTACGCAATAAGGCGCATTCCTCTTCACCATGGACCAACTTGTCTATAGCAGCCATGTACCCAACCTGTACCTCAGGATCTGTGTGGGGCTTTCTCCTAACCCCACCCCTAGGTGCTGGTTTGGCCAAGCAAGATGGAGAATAATATTTTGGTGTTAGGGTTTAACCTGTTGCCTACAATAGAATGAGGGAGGAATTAGAGATTTAAGTTTTTAACAATGTACATTCTAGTCACTAGATTCTAGACTCTAGACTCTAGAATTTATATTCCAAGGCCAAGCATTCAAATTTCATACTATCATAGAAATCAAAGGTAAAAAAATTTCAAAATTTTAACACAAAGAAAATGACAAATGTTTAATTTACAAACTTACAAAGAACTTAGAAGGTTGCAGAAGTAGAACCTACCTCTTTGGCTCCGCTCTCCAATGGTGGCAAGCTGCAACTTTCTCCTCTCCTCTCCTCTCCTCTCCTCTCCTCTCCTTCTCTTCTCTTTTCCTCTCCTCTTCTCCTTTCTTCTCTTGCAATGTGACAATGAGGTAGGAGAAGAGGGCTTTATCCCCCAAAGCCCTCCTCCTTCCCTCCAAAACCCCTTCTCCTCTCTTCTGCGGGCGTGGGCAGCATTAAACGTAGGAAGCATAAGGGGGAGCAACAGGAACCGAAGGGGAAGCGTGGGGAGAATCACTTAGGAAGCGAAGCAAGGAGCGAACAGGAAACGAAGCGGGAGCGTGCGGAAGCGAAGAGGAAGCGAACGCTTCCTAAATTGGCAAGGAGCGATTTTTTTTCATGAGAAGCGCGCTTCGCCATTCGCTTCGAATCGGGAGCGATTTTGGAATCGCGCTTCGCTCAAAAGTGAGCTCCCGCAGCGCTTCGCTCAAAAGTGAGCTCCCGCAGCGCTTCGATCAAAAGTGAGCTTCCGGAGCGAGCGCGAGGGGAGGGGGGGCGCTTCCCCGCAACACAGCTATGGTGTATGAGTAGTCACCATTGATGTATTTGATGCTTGTGAGTTCATCCATGCAGTTATTTTAGTGTTTCAAGTAAGGGAAGATGAAGAGCATATTGAGTATTTACAGAGCATATCAACATTTTAATTACAAATGATCAAAGTGACCATAGCCTAGCAAGTGAATTGATGGGTAAGTTAATGGCAAGGATTTGATTTGGGTATTTTTCCTTATGCTCTAGAGGGTCTACCGATATCATTCTTCATGGCTTTATCATCTTCGGGCATTAGAGTTTCACTTTTGCCTCCCTTGGGAAAATTGCACTTCCTAAAGGAGGGTGCACTTATGGATGATATGTTTCATTGTTGTACTTTGTACCATGTTGAGATGATGTATTATGTGTTGATGAAATTGTCATTGATGCCAACATGGACTTGCAGTGGCCTCACAAGATGTCATTGATGCCACCAAGCCCCACCTTGCAGTGCCTTGGATCCCAAACAGAGTGGGTTTGTGTCTTGAAGCACCTTGTACCCAGTTGACAAGGTCCTTGTACCCACAAAGATGAATCTTGAAGCCGCCACCTTGCTGAAGACATTGAAGACCCTGAAGATGGTCCTAAAGCCTTGGTAGACGATGGAGAAGCCCTAAATGGCTTGGAGAAGCATTAATGACCCATTCTGTGGTCATTTATGCTCTGATGGTGTCATGGTACCCCAGAAGAAGGCCCATCTACCCCACAAGTGATGGCACGATGGAATTTGGCCCTTGGAGGCCTCATGGTGTGGCTCATGTGTGTGGAGCCCTTGATGTGTGGATAGAGACCCTTATTTGATTGATGATGACCTTAATACCCTTGGTGGAATTCGTGGCTATTGGCATGTTGTAGAACCCATGCACATGCCCTCCGTATGATGAAGAAGCTCTTGAGTTACTTGAAGAAGCATTAAAGAAGTGCTTCTACCCACAAGTTAGTCCTTAAGCCCACAAGCTTTATAAAGCTCATGTTTGACGCCCATTGGGGAGTTTGGCTTTATGATGAAGCCCTTAAAACTGATGACATGACAGCCCAATCATTGACATGGACAATTGCACTTCATCCAAGCATGAAAAAAATTCAGTTGTGAAAGAACAAAGTTGTAGTGGTATTTTAAACAAGTAAATATGAGGTCTGCTCCTAAAATAATTAAATACATGAAGTCGGCCCAACAAAAACAACATTAAAAATAAAATTTACAAAATGACAGGTCGGCTCCTTAAAAATTTGTGAGAAAATGTGTATAAATACTTTATCAACACCCTCATATTGTATGTAAGCAAAAAGTGGAAACTGAGCTCTGATTTTCGCACTTTACTGAGGAAATTTCAGATTAGTCTAAGGCAGCTACAGTGAAATTCAGTGGTGGTGTTATTCTAAGGCAGTCGCAGTAAGGAAGACTGTTTTGTCTTACTCTTGAGGAAGTCTGAATTTCGGGTATGCTACTGCGGTAACCGCAGCTGACAGTGGAGAGCTCATTGAGGAGCAGTTGACTGGAAATCTCAGATAGCAATCTGTGTTTTTTTTATTTTTACATCTCTCACATGTAGACTGTCCACTCTTGGACTTGTCTTAGGTTAACCTTAGCTACAAAATAGTCTAAACCCTTTATACGTAGACCTGGAGATGATGATTACAGCAGAGTTTGAAGGCAAATTCAGAAGCAGCTAAAAGTGGTCTATGTTGTGGATATTGTTGCCCTCGTGTTGATGATGAACAGTATGTTTTCCTTTTAAAGGTCATCCACACAGCACAAGCAGAGGTTGACATGAACAAGTGATGAACAATAAACAGTATTGACCATAATGGTAGTTTGATGCACGTTTGCATTCATTTGTCTCTTGTTTTTTTATTTTATTTGTAGCAGTGAAGAAGGTAAATTGATGCCCTAATTACTGGACGGTGGAGCAGCAGCCAAGAGCTGGAGACCCGAATTTTTGGAAGTGTGAACAGTCATTCTGTTGCTGCCTTCTTACCAATATTACAGACCGAGGTCTAGGGAGTGTTTGCTGCCCTCTTTCTTGAACAGTCCAAAAGGCAGCAGTAGTAAGGTTTGGTGGATCAATGGTTGAAGACTTTGGTTTTATCCCCTTTTTAAGGTTTTAACCAAGGCTGCAATATGACTACTGTTGGAGGCTTGTCCACAGCCCTTGCACAATCCCAATTCTAGGATGAGGAAAGCAGGCCTTCTTCTTTTGATTATGGAGTCTACAAACGACATCATCTTGACAGTCACCGAAGTTTACAGAGTCTGAATTTTGATGAAGTATGGTGAATGTTTGCAAAACCATGACATGGGGAAAAGCTTGTTGATGTTTTGATATATGCAGACATAGTATGACCTCAGTACCGCAGATCTAAAAGGTCGATCACTTAAGAAGCCTAGATCATATAGAGTGTCTCTAACAGTAAGAGAAGTCACACTCAGAATCTAGTTGCATTTTGAGAAACTATAGATATAAGAGGTATGTTGAAGCAGTCTCAAAGTAAGTACACTATCTTGGAGATATCTTGTATTAGTTCTTGTTCTGACTAACAAGACACAATATGTAAATGGCTGATTTTTTCTAAAGTTGATGGGATAGAAGTTAGTTGAACAGAAGTTGGTTATGTTTTTTAAGTCAATTGATTGGTTGAAAGGAAGCCTTGACTAAGCTGTTAAAAGAATCAGTTTAGGTTGACTCAGGTTGACTGAGTTTAAAAATAATCATATCAAAGATTAACTTGACAGTGATTTGGAAAGTTGATAGTGAACAATGACACATTTGACATGAACAGTCCTATGATATGGGCATGAGCAAAATCCTGTGGTGATTTGGCATGAGCCTGAAGTCCAATGCATTCGCAGAACCTGGCATGTAAGAAGACCATGGATGAAGTATGTATACAGTGGATATGTGTACTGTGGTCAATGTTTAGTGAGTAATGTAGTCTCATTATGATGATGCCTACCCCATGATCGAGATGCAAGCTACTACCTAGATGATGATCACGATGAACTCCTTTATGAAGAACGTGAATTGTACTTAGAGTTATCAGACTTTGAAGACCGTGATGACAAGGCTGCATACACAGCCTAAACCTTGTTGATGATCAGACCTAGATGGTGACATATTCAATCAGTTTTGACTAGCAAAGTTGATGTACTTGAGCAGAAGAGTGTTGCAGCAGTATTGATGAGATTAATAAACAGACTTTTGTGATTGAATGTTCAGATGTATACAGACCTTGATGATGACATGCCTTGTGCACTTTGATGAAGCATACCCTATGATGATGTTAAAGACCTTGTTGGTGATCTTATGCTTAGAGAGACCTTGATGATGATGATGCATACTTGATGCATACAGACTGATATAATTGTTGATGATGTTGATACAACATGAACAGTTGACCAGCAGCAGAGCAGATTGATATGATGTGTATAAGGATAATTGTATGATGTTGGCAGCAATTTGATGGACAGTATGATGTATTCATGGTTATGGTCAGAATGATGTGCCCGTAGATATGGACAGAATGATGATGAACAACTGATGAGACAATATGTTGATGCTGATTGAAGAGGTGCTAGAGATAAGTGCCGGTGTGATGTGACA
Organism: Pseudotsuga menziesii; assembly: GCA_001517045.1. Lineage (NCBI taxonomy): Eukaryota > Viridiplantae > Streptophyta > Pinopsida > Pinales > Pinaceae > Pseudotsuga > Pseudotsuga menziesii. The sequence goes on along the minus strand of LPNX011092477.1, from coordinate 81,665 downwards.
GTGATGAAAATGTGTTAAGACAGTGAACTTAAATTGTAAATGCAAGCTTGACTTGCTTTTGAGGTTAGGATACCTCAAACCCTTCTTAGCAGGGTCTAAGAAAACCAGGCAGGGTCCTGGATGAAGAGTAGGTGCTCTTTGTATCAGTAGGTGCTCTTTGTATCAGTAGGTGTTGATTTTACCTCACAGTTGTAGCCGGTCCAAAACTAATACAAAAATATTACAAAATTATATGGTGTTGTGTTCTTTTGTGTTATGGTTCTTGATGATTCAAATGCTTATGATATGTGAATGATGAAGTGAAAGATATTTATGAAATGATAGTGGAATGATGAATTGGTAGTTAATTGTGACAAGCTAAGAAAAGTTTTAAAATTGGCTTTACACTGATTCACCCCCCCTCTCAGTGTCTAACATTATGTCCCTAGGTGGATAAGTTGTGGCCCTTACGTGACATTGATAATGTATTTTTATGTTATATCATTATATCCTATGTATTTGGGCGTTATGAGGAAATTTGCCCCCCTTGTGTCTATTGATCTATGTAGTGACTGTGAGATTAGATCTCCACCCTTGCTTATCATTGTATTATGTTTTAATCTCAACCATTGATTTAAAAGTTGGTTAGGAATTTGGTCTCTCTCGAATCTATTTAAGAGAGAAGACCCCTCATTGTAAAGGGACTTTGGGTTTTGGATTGAAGATAAAATAGAAAATTCATTGTTGAGCAAATCTTGTGTATTTTGTAATAGAGCTCAAGATTTTTTATTGTGATTGCTTCTCAGGCAACATTCGAAGTGAATCTTGGCATCTTTGGAAAAAATCGTTGTGTTTTCTTTTACTTCCAGGAATGTGTGATAGGGCGCTACAGTGGTGGAGAGATCCCTCTCTCTCTCTCTCAAACCATTGGTTAACAGGGACTGATATATGTATCTTTGCGTTTGCCAATCTAGTCACTATATCTCTCTTTGGATTTCTTAGTAATCAAATTGTCTTCTTGTGAATCAAATTAACCTTGATTGTTTGGTTTTAAGAGGGCGCACTTGGGCAAATTGGTAGGTGTAATGTCCCCTTCCGGATGAGAGTCCCTAGAGGTAGGCTTAGTTGTATATTTTTTCCTCCATAGACCATAGCCTAGGTGAAAAAGGGGAAGTAAATCATTATTTAGTGTCACTAGAGCATAGTAATTCAAATTTTTAAGTAACATTAAATAATTAAAGAGAAATTAAATTATAAGTTCACTTGGAGAAAAGTGGAATAATGGCTAAAAGGACCAAAAAGAGCCAAATGAGAGATTATAAAAGGGAGTGAGGCAACTCACTCTCCTCATTCTAAATTGGCATTTTAAAAAAAAGTGATCGAGAGCTCTTGGTTTTGATGGTTTGGAAACCCTAGCGTGCTATTGGTTTCAGCAGTGAAACACATCTACTCTAGCCAATCTTAGGGGAAAATCACTCAGGTTTTCCATAGATCTTCAGTAAGGGGAAAGGCATCTTCATTCTGAGAAGTTTTTGGGGTCAAGTTGTTGAGTTGTCAGTGGAGGTTTTGTGACAAATTCCAGTCTGTGAAGGAGTAATAAGCAGGTCGAACTTTCATTCTGAAGCTTTCCCTCAATGGGTCTAATACTCCATTGGGCAGATCAAACTTCATTCTAGCTTGATGAAATTAAGTGCATAGGTGGTGGGTTCAATTCCTAGCTGAGCATTATATATTGCACAGGTCGTACCACTCATGGGTTGTACCAGCAGGCTGTAAGAAGTGTTTTCCAGGTCGTTTCCTTTTATTCCAGTGAGTTGTTCTTCATCCTACAGTTCATTTCCGCCCCTAACATGCTGTATACTGTAACAGCATCCCAAATCATCATCTACAGGAAGTGTACTTATGTGTATTTGGCATTGACAGGCAGTATCTTGCTCCTTTGAGTGTAATATTCAGTTCTAGATCTTAAAGTTTATTCAACAGGTTGTATAATCATATTCTGAATATTATATTGTTGTCAAACTTCATTAAAGTCTGTAACAGACCTTTGTAAGTGAAGAAGTTGCATCTTGATTCTTTAGATAAACTTTACTGCGGATGTTCAAGTTATTACACCAGGTCAGCTATATAATATTCTTATTCTATTGTTGTTTATAAGTTTCATGGTGGATGTAATTGTAATTTGGGTAGTTTTCATTATATGCAACATCAACACTATTGGCTTCCATCTGTTTAACGGAATGCAAAACCCAAAAATATCATAAATCCATCTCAATTCATACAAAATCATAACAGCAGTGTTAAGGGGAAGTGATACAACTGTTTGACAAAGGATTCAAGACAAAAAGAGGCAAACATAATACCATTGAAACCCAGATCTAATTCGTCAGTCACAGAAGTGACATTTCAGAAGGCCAGGGCATTTAAAGTTTACATCCAATTGGGAAGCGTTGGGAGCAAGCATCTATCTTGGCATCTGTCATATCCCCAAATCTGATTTCAGAGATACTAAATCCAGACAAAGACTTGATGCATAAAATTGTCAAACTAGGTGCTAGGAAATTACTAGTCTTGACTGGAAGGACTCAAACTGAAAGGGATTCTTCACAAAAGGAACTCAGAGATCTAATATTACTTAAATGTCTCTAATCTGTAATCAGATCAGAATATGATCTCTGATATAATTTTATACAAAATATTACATGAAAAATGTATTCAATCAGAGAGTTCTTGAGACTAGGCAAATATGGGAAATTGGCTGACACTTTTGCAAACTGGGCAGCGGGCTGTGGAGAGAAATCAAGGACAATTTTATGACTGATAACGTATCTTCCCTAGCACATTTATTGTTGAATTTTAATGGTTATATCAGATCTTAAAACATTTAGCATCATACCAGCATAACCATAAGCCAAAAGATCACAGAAAGATAGACAAGCACAAGCACACAAAAAGAACACTAAGATTTATCCTGGGAAAAACCCAGCAAAAGCTTCCTCAATATAGATGCCCCAAAAAGATAAAAGGTAAAACCCAAAAGACTGATCCTCCTTCTTCTCCAGCCACAGCTCTTTCTCTCTCTCTCTCTCATGCGCTACACAAGTGAGTGTGAGTGTTACAAATGAGGAGCGCCACACCTCTATTTATATTTTTCCGTTCACTTAATAATTAATTCAGTTATGTAGGCTCGAGTAATCCTAATTTAATCTTGTAGGCTCGAGTAACCACAACTGGGGTACTAATGACCCGACTTACAATTGGAGGGGACTTACTCATGACTCTTATTAGCAGTGTTCCACCAAGTTTCTAGGACGACGGGGCGTGGGAGTGAGGAAACGCACACTGGGGACGTGTAGAGGCACCCCCAAATTTTGGTGTATTTTAGGGGGCAGGGGGGCAGGGGGGCGTCGGGGTCTTTAAAGTTCAAGTTTTAACATAGGGGAGGGCATCTCTAACATTATTAAAGATAAATACATGTTAAATTGAAATTCATCATTGTGCAATGTAAACATGATATTCAGTTCATAATGGCTGTTTTAAATTTTAAATACATGCACATCTTCCATAACAACTTCGAATCATAAACATATTTCATAAACAAGTAACATAAACATAAAATGATAAATGACAAATCATTGAATCAATAATCATAAATCTAAATCATAGACATGTCACATAAAATGTAAACACTAAACAATCAACACTAGACTAGTAAACACATAAACACAGCAGTATAATATATTTGGCAAAAATTACTCTTGATTTCTTTAAAATTTAAAAAACAGAGATACTGTTTGTCTACTAATAAACAATTTAAAATTTAAAAATAAAAAATAAAAAACAGAGATAAAAATCTACTGATAAACAATTTGAATCTAAAAATAAAAAATAAAAAACTTAAAACTTAAAACCAAAGATACTCTGATACTGTCTACTGATTAGTGAACTCAGAACTGATAAACAATTAAAAAAAACAAAGAACTGAGAACTGATAAACATTGAACAATTAAAAAAAACAGAGCTAAAATAGTAAACAATAAACATTACAATCAGTTTTTTTTTAAAAACACAGTTCAAGCCCTAGATAGTAGACTGTAAATAAATTAAAATTTCAATTTGTAAAATTATACATACCTCACAATGTTGCATGCACAGTCGAAGATGAAGACAATCACTGCACAGTGCACACTGCTCAGTCCACGGCTCAGTCAACTGCTCAGTCCACGGCTCAGCCCACTACTCAGTCCACGCCTCACTGGCTCACGAGTCATGACAGACTGGCTCACGGCTCCCACTGGCACAATGTCTCACGAGTGGTTCACGGCACATAGGCTCACGGGTTCGTTGGTTGACGGCACACAGGCAAGGCATGCTCAAGATGGAGAATGTTCCGTCCACAGCAGTGTTCATTGCTCACTGTGCTACTGCACACGATGGAGAATGGCCAGCATGCCATGTGTTGAAATTTCACTGCTTACTGGTGGTCACTCAGCACTGCTCAATGTGCTTACTGCTCACGATGGAGAATGGAGAACAGCCCACTGCTCACGCCAAACGTTGCTCACACGACTCTCACGACTTGTCCACGATTCTCTCACAGCCTGCTCACTGACGGCTGGTTCAGAAGTTTTCACTGCCGGAAATGGTGGAGAACCCCCCAAATGGAAATGGTGCTCACTGCTCATTGTCGGAAATGCCAAATGGTTCAGCCTTTCAGTCACAGATTTGGAAATGGTGGAGAAGCATGCGGGATAAAATGAAGGTAGGGTAAACCGTGAGGGGAATAGGTTAGACGGTTATTAAAAAAATTTAATTTGTTTCTAAAATTAATTTTTTTTTTTGTGTTTTTTAGTTTTTTATTAAAAAAAAAAAAAATTGGGGGGGCGTGTGGGAGCCCCCCATTTTCGGGGGTGGCGTGTAGAAGCCCCCCATCACTGAGCACCAAATTTGTGCGTTTCACCACGTTTTTGAAAAAAGGGGGCGCCAGGAAACGTTTCACATGGAGCCCCCGGGGCATGGGAAACGCAGGGGGCGAGCCCCCGACCCTGGGAGGCGCATCCCCATGGAACACTGCTTATTAGTTCTCCAGATTAGGAACATCGGGGTATAAAGAAATACAAGTGATTCTCTCGGTAGGACCATCGGGGACCACAAAAAGTATATATAGAATATTCTTCGAAGTTACAATATTTCAACACTCCCCATTAACAAGAAGGGTATTCTACAACATCAACAACAACAATGGTAGGAGAGAAAGGACATCATCAACATTATCAGGGTGACACATCTATAAATCATTGGAAGCTTTTCAACATCATATAATCTTCATCTTCAATCTTCAACGACGGCAACACTTTAACCACTCAATCGATAACATCATCATCAGCACTTTGACCTTTCGATCAGCAACAACATCTTCAGCACTTTGACCTTTCGATCAACAACAACATCTTCAACACTTTGACCTTTCGATCAGCAACATCATCATCATCATACTCTGATGTTTCGATCAGCAACATCATCATCATACTTTGATCTTTCGATCAGCAACATCATCATTATACTTTGAACTTTCGATCAGCATCATCATCATCATCATACTCTGATCTTTCAATCAGCATCATCATCGTCATCGTCATCATACTTTGATCTTTCGATCAATACGTCATCATCATCACACTCTGATCTTTCGATCAGTACGTCATCATCATCACATTCTGATCTTTCGATCAATAACATCATCATTAGCAACAACCTGCAATCCACAACACAAAGACGAAAGTCTTCGAATCACTTTTGGACCTAAGTCCAGGGATGATACAATCCTACAACATTCTCAGGGACCGAAGCCTAAGGATACCTTTCTGAACCGAAGTTCAAGGATGATGCAATCCTGCCACATTCTCGGGGATCGAAGCCTCCGGATACCTTTCTGAACCGAAGTTCAAGGATGATGCAATCCTGCCACATTCTCGGGGATCGAAGCCTCCGGATACCTTTCTGAACCGAAGTTCAAGGATGATGCAATCTTGCCACATCTCAGGGCCGAAGCCTCCGGATACCTTTCTGAACCGAAGTTCAAGGATGATGCAATCCTGCCACATCTCAGGGACCGAAGCCTTCGGATACCTTTCTGAACCAAAGTTCAAGGATGATGCAATCTTGCCACATTCTTGGGGACCGAAGCCTCCGGATACCTTTCTGAACCGAAGTTCAAGGATGATGCAATCCTGCCAAATTCTCGGGGACCGAAGCCTCTAGATACCTTTCTGAACCGAAGTTCAAGGATGATGCAATCCTGCCACATTCTCGGGGACCGAAGCCTCTGGATACCTTTCTGAACCGAAGTTCAAGGATGATGCAATCCTACCACATTCTCGAGGACCAAAGTCACCGGATCCATTCTGGACAAATCTCTCGAGATGATACAATCCCTCTTCATTCTTGAGGACCGAAGTCACCGAATCACTTTAGGACATGTGTCCAGGGATGATTCAATCCCACTACATTCTCCAGGACCGAAGTCACCGGATCCGTTTTGGACAAATGTCCCGAGATGATACAATCCTTCTTCATTCTCGAAGACCGAAGTCACCGGATCACTTTAGGACAAGTGTCCAAGGATGATACAATCCCACTGCAACATCACTACTCCCCCTTTGGAGGAAGGTCTTTTCGAACACCACCAAGCTTATCTCGAAAGTGTTCGAACTTTACTCGAGACAGAGGCTTCATCAACACATTAGTGTTGAATCATCATCTTGTAACATCATCATTTGAACCATCATCATCTACATCTGAACTATCATCATCTATATCTCCAGTATGTGAATACTGAACTATCATCATTTGTATCTCTAGTATGTGAATACTGAAAGCATCATCATCTATATCTTCAGTATACAAGTACTGAAAGCATAATCATCTCTATCTTCAGTATAAAAATACTGAATCACCATCATCTGCATCTACAGTATGTAAATACTGAAACATAATCTATATCTTCAGTATGGGAACACTGAAACATCAGCATCTGCATATTATCTCATATGTAGAAATACCGGACTTCTATGTGCTTCGATGGAACACATGGTTCTTTGTCATCTTTATACAACTCTGGTTATCACATAGAATCACTGTAGTATCCATCTCCAGGTCAAAGAAACCTGACATCAGCTTCCGAAGCCATATGGCTTCACAACTAGCAGAGCAAGCTGCTATGTATTCTGCTCCAGCCGTGCTAAGAGAAACACTGACTATTTCCTGCTAACCCATGAAATCATAGCAGACCCCAGACAAAAGCATCCACCTGATGTGCTTTTCCTGTCTGAGACACTTCCAACCCAATCTGCATCTATATAGCCATACAATCTGTAGTATAGACCAAAGTCTATAGTCCCTTTCAGATATCTCATCACATGTTTTGCAGCTATTAGGTGAACACGTCTAGGTTGAACTAGATAAGGTGTTCACAGCAAAAAAAATGTCTGGTCTGGTATTTGTTAAATACATCAACGACCCAATAATCTGTCTGTATTGAGTCACATCCACTAACTCTGACGAGTCGTCATCTAACAACTTCAGGTTGGAATCCATGGGTGTGGCCATGGCTTTACATTCCAACATATCAAATCTTTTCAAAACATCCACTACATACTTTCCCTGGTTGAGAAAGATTACTTCTGAACTTTGCCATACTTCCGGACCTAGGAAATAATGCATTAACCCAAGGTCTTTCATCTCAAATTCTTCAGCGAACTTCTTCTTGCATTCTACAATCTGTTTCTCATTCCCTGTCAGAAATAGATCATCCACATACAGTAATAGTATGACAGGTTCATCTTCTACAACCTTGTAGTAAAGGTTAGGATCGGCTTTACTCTTGGCAAAGCCCATGCTCACCAAGAAACTATCTATTCTTCCATACCAAGCTCTGGGAGCTTGCTTCAGGCCATACAGGGCCTTCTTCAACTTGCATACGTGAGTCTTTCTGTCTTCAACTTCAAATCCTTGTGGTTGATCTATGTATACTTCTTCTTTAATCACACCATTCAGGAAGGCTGTCTTCACATCCATCTGGTGTAAGTCCCACTTCATCATGGATGCGAGTACCATGATAGTTCTGAAAAAAGTGTATCTTGCTTCTTGGAGCAAGTGTCTCTTCATAACTAATTTCCTTTCTCTGAGAGAATCTTCTAGGCACAAATCTTGTCTTCCATCAGCAACATGTTTTGTCTTGCAATTCCACTTGGAAGATACCACGCTCTTGCTTTCCGGTTTGGTTAATATATCCCAAACATCATTTTGGTATTCTTCCATCATTCTGTTAGGTCATCAACATATCCTAGTCTTCTGCATTAAACCTTGAAGGTTTGAACCCACTTTACTCTTGGTAAAGTCTCGGTCTATCAGGAAGCTGTCCATCATGTCGTACCATGTTGAACTCAAAGATCTTCTATAGTCACTCCCCCTGAAGTGGAGTATCATCTTCCCTCTTCACTCTGTATAGGTGGTTCTATGTTTGATATATACTTCTCGTGGGTCTGATCAATAGAGTATGTCATGTCATAGTCTATTCTTTCTGAGGCAAATCACGAACCTTGCTTTGTACAATTGTTCTTGTAGAACCATATGGAAGATACTCTGGACTTCCCTTTAGGTCTCAAAACCATATCATAGACATCATTCCCCATGATCAACTGTTCTTCTTTGATCATAGCTGGAAAGGTTAGCATCAATGATGTCACCTAACTGTGTTACACAACTAGAGTGTGTCCAAGGCCTCTTACTTTGGTTTGGAAGTCTCGCCATTCTTTTCTCCATCTTGAGTTATATCTCGTACCCATGGTGGTCTTCATCCTTCGAGGTGGATCTACCGCTCTCTGAAGCTCTTTCTTCCATCATGGTGTCTCTGATTCTGGGAGCTTCAAATTCATGTTTATTGGAGTGAATCTTGAATTGTCATCACTTGTTCTTCGGAACAAGTCTCATCCTTCTTTTCTTGTAGGTGGTTGTACAGAACCTTTCCTACAATTCAAATGCACCAGTAGCATCGTTAGAACCATTTCATAAAACATATGCATAACAACGCATCATTCAACTGTTTAGCCAATACAACATTCATCCATATCTCACAGAAACTTTCTAGATGACATCATTGAGATTGTGCACTAATCCAATATGTCAGCAAGGAGGTTTCATTCTAGATAAGTAGCAATGGAGAGGTGTATAGCACCATGAGCTACTTACTCATCACATGCATACTGTCATTAATGTAAACATTCTATCATGCATAATACATCAACTGAATATAAAACAATATCATGAAATGACAACTGAATACTTATCTTTTATTCATTTCGTGGGTAGACTCCTTGATCCTTCTACTTCATCATCTGAATATTCATTCATGACATCATCATTTCTAATCCAAATGATAAAATGGATAAAAGTTTCTTCAAGACTTGAGTTCTTCATATTCCTCATCGCTTGAGGGATCTTCTTCGAATCGTGAGCGCTTGATCTTTAGTTGCTCCCATCTTCTCTTCTCTTATTATGAGTCGAGTTTCTTCTTGTGTAAGGCTTTAGCTTCATTTCCTTTTGGGACTGGAACCTCTCCACTTATGTAGGTGTCCAATTCATTTTTCTTCAAGAACCAGTAAAATCCTATGCTTCCATGCTTGGAAGTTTTCAGCTTCACCAAGCTTGTCATCAAACTGAGGTGCTAGGTCATTTTGAAATAAGAACCTCAAATGCAAATGGCAAAAGATTAGATCTTACCGGTTTGAGATGTTCGTCCTGGTTTCGGATCTGGATGATCTAGGGTTTGTCAGAGAAACCCTAATTTTCAAAACTTGGAATCTTTCAGATCTGATTCGATAGAAAGATAGACCTCTTCAAGGCGAGCTATCCAATGTACTCATTTTCTGAAAACAGTGGAGGGAAGCTCCCGGAACAGAAAGCCCTAGTTTACCAATTTCTTTTGCAGAAATGCATGATACTGTTTCTGCGGTATCTCCGAAATTACTGCTCCTCTGTGTCTGAAATTTCCTGCTAAGGTAGCCTCGTCTGTCCTTATTCCAACACCACAAGTTTCATCAAAATTGATTTCACCAATTGGGACTTATGAGCGTTTTCCAAAAGTGACCTGTTTCAGGACTGTTCAGCATAGCGAAGTTGTACAGATTGCCACGTGTCACTGTTTCATATTCAGGGTCTGAAACTTGTACCACATAGAGTACAGTACATGCCCTTTCTGGAACATCTTGAGAAATTTCATTTGGACCTTCGTAGCCCAAGATATAGCAATTCCCCATATGTGTCCTGTTTAGGGATAAATCCTGGAAGAGGATGAACCCTAACTTGAAGGAATCATATCTTCTAGAATATAGTGAATCTGAGGCTGAACTTGGACATAGTGTACATCAGGAATTTATCTTCGACCTGTGAAAGTTTCGGCCCCTGAGACTTCTTCAATCCCGAGATATAGCGAATGTACCAAAACTTATCAGTTTTAGTATTTAGGGTTTTTCAGGCCCAGTGTCAAACTAGGGTTGACTTTCTCGGAGTTTAACCCAACCAAAAATCTCGACCTTGGTCTCTAAACTTCGATTTTAAGAAGAGAGTAATCCTATGCCGAGCTCACTCAAACATTCCTCTTCTGTAAAAAGCCCTAATTTCCCGCAGCAAAAACTGAAAATGCTCGGAATCAAATTCTGCTTCGACAGAAAGATGCGCCCTTCAATTGAGTCAGCCTAGCCTTCTTTTGCTGATGGATTGTGGAGAGAGACCCAAAAAGTAAGCAACCCTAGCTTCTGCAGCTGCACAATGTCTTCTTTCAGGGTGGCTCTGATACCATGTTGAATTTTAATGGTTATATCAGACCTTAAAACATTTAGCATCATAACAGCATAACCATAAGCCAAAATATCACTGAAAGATAGACAAGCACAACCACACAAAAAGAACACAAAGATTTACCCTAGGAAAAACCCAACAAAAGCTTCCTCAATATAGATGCCCCAAAAAGATAAAAGGTAAAACCCAAAAGACCGATCCTCCTTCTCCAGCCACAGCTCTTTCTCTCTCTCTCTCTCTCATGCACTACACAAGTGAGTGTGAGTGTTACAAATGAGGAGTGCCACACTTCTATTTATATTCTTTCGTTCACTTAATAATTAATTCAGTTATGTAGGCTCGAGTAATCCTAATTTAATCTTGTAGGCTCGAGTAACCACAACTAGAGTACTAATGACCCGACTTACAATTGGGGGGGACTTCCTCATGACTCTTATTAGTTCTCCCAATTAGAAACATCGAGGTATAAAGAAATACAAGTGATTCTCCCGGTAGGACCATCGAGGACCACAAAAAATACATATAGAATATTCTTCAAAGTTACAATATTTCAACATTTATATCAAAGACCATTTAGGTTTCAGAATCAGCATCCACTGAAACCTACTCCCACGCTTCTAGGTCACCCAACTGTGAAACTAGGAAGACTTTGCGAAATCCAACAACCAGAGGCTTGTATAAACTGAATAAGGCTCTGTTATAAGGTTATGAGACAGTAATAAGAGGTTCATGAAGTTTTATAACAAATCAGAGGCAAAGGAAATGATTGTGCAAGTTGTGAAGGTGAGATTAGCTCACTGGGAAGCTCACTAGCTCCATCTTCATGCCTTTCCAAATAGGGTAAGGGTGATTTGAATTCTCTGTTGTGGACTTGGGGGACTTAGATATGTATGTTATTGACTCATCAAAAGAAAAAAATGGCGTTATTCGGAGTCATACAAGTCGAAATTACAGCGAAACTAGTTACTTTCCAATGCAAATCTAGACTAGGTTGACTTAAAATGAGTAAATCTCAGCCATTTCAAATCAGATTGAAATAAAATTTGCAGAGAATGTTTATGAGATAATATTACAACCAATAAACTCAAAATCACTCTCATAAAGGAACTATAACACTCTCTTCAACATTGTACATCATTACAGTGTATTTTAAAGACAATATTCAAAAAGGGCATGGGGGTTTGAACCCTTAGATACTGGAAACCCATGGACCTATTAATGACACCTAATATACAGTAATGGATGGTTGTAGGCTGATAACAAATTCCGAATCAACTCAGAGAGGATGCTCCATAGCTCCAGTATAACTTGCAATGAGAAGGGGAGAAGAGAGGGAACAGGAGAGAGAGAATGAGAACCTTGGGGTGCATGTCCCAAGAACCTAAGGCATAACACTCGGCAAAGAAGCCTTAGCTTCATCAATACCACAAATAATATACATCCAAACTGAGAAATGGAGCTCCAATTGTCTTTAAATAAACCTTGGTGACTTGTTGAGCAAGTCAATCACTTGTTAAGAAAGTTACCACTTGCTAAACCCTAACCCTAGCCACAAATTCGCCCTCCTTGAAGAAATTAGCATGTGTGAGACCATAAAGATGTTTCCCTTTCGTCCACCTTCATCCAATTTGGAAACTTTGCTTTCCTTGACCCATAGTTGTTATTTTTCCTTATGACAACTTTTCTTAGCTTTCCTGCTTTTATGACTGAACTCCAAAAAGGAAACTGCACCCTCCTTTGTCAATTGTTGCCTCTTTTGTATCTGACTGCTTTTGTCATACCTTTTGGCACTTTCCCTTTTCCTATTTGATTGCTTTTCTCATACAGTTTTTAATTTTCCTCCTTGGCAAGTTGACTTGCTCAAGTGGCCCTCCCATTAATGGAAACTTATTTTCCACATAATTAATTGCATAATAATATTTAATGACAATTAATATACCAAGTACATGCCTCCTTAGTAACATTTAAATAAAATATCCTAGGTTAATTTATTCAATGCATCTTTTGACCCCCTTGGTGCTAGGCAAGGTCAACACTTCTAGTGATCAAAAAGTGGGGATATAATAGTCCTCCCTTCCCAAGTCTGCTCAGTGTTGCAAACATTGGAGCGGCGAAAAAATCGGCAGGGTCCAGGAATCATCGTTTCAGGATATCTCAGCAAAACATCGGCAAACATCGGGAAAAAATCGGCAAACTTAAAAAATAGAAAAATATTCATTTTTTTTCAATTTTTTAAACATCTAAAGCAACAATAACATCAAATAAACACATTGCTACATGAATATGGAAAGAAAACCAATATATAAGATATATAAGATGTCTAGAAAATCGAGATACATCACACATACAAAATGGATCATGTCCTTGCATCTTAAGTCATCAAAAATATAACAAATGTATCTCATGATCATCATCATGACTCACGAGTCATCTACAATGAAAATAAGTAAATAAACTATTGATTCCCTCTACCCCTTTTACAAGAAAAGGTAATCGTTGTGCAAATGGCCTTTCTTCTAGAACTAGAAGTAGGTGCCCTTGAGGCTTGTGGGCCTCGTACTGGACTCTGACGTCCTCTAGAAGAAGACCCTGCAAAATGACGTCCTCTAGAAACTGGAGAAGGTGGCCGAAACTGATGTCCTGAAGAATGAGAAGGTCGAGGAGGTAGTCCTGCAGCTCTTGCTCCTCTACCAGTACTAGTGCCTGTGCTACCACCGGCTCTATCTCCCTCTAGCTCTAACTTTGGCAAACTCCCAGAATCGGTGTGAAACTCCTCTGGAACTGGAACATGCTCATCCAAATCCTCTGAGACTGTATGAGTCTCACCATGATCACTATCAGTAGCATGATTATCCTCTAGCCAATCAGGGGCTACCTCCATAACAGGCTCCTCACACTCTGCCCTCCATGCAGCGGTGGTGTCAATCTCAACCAATGAAATGGCCTTCGCATCAACTTTTCTCTGATACTGCTTCACCCACAATCTGAGATTGTAGTGGACGTAGACCAAATCATTAAGGCGCTGAGTATCCAACCTGGAAGAGGATCATAAATATTAAATATTAAAGTGGCATAAATCTATAAATTAGAATTTAATAATTTATATTATATAATGAATTTGAAAATTTGAAATTCTCTAACCTGTTGCGCTTTTTGGAGTGTACTTTTTCAAATACACTCCAGTTGCACTCGCAACCAGAAGAGCTACATGTCTCACTGAGCACTCGAATGGCAAGCCTCTGTAGAATAGGTACACAACCACCATAGTTCACCCACCAAGTATCTACAATGAAATTATGAATAAAATAAACATGAGAAACGAAAAATAAAATTTAAAACAAAGAATTAGAAAGAGAAAATGAAATTTTAAATTTAAACTTTAAAGTTGAAAGTTTGAAACTAGGTGAAGCTTACTTGGCATCAGGTTGGTCCTATCATTTACTGCTATATCAAACCCAAATAATCCTGTAGCTCTCTTATACATTTCCAACTCTTGGGAAAGCTGTGTACGCTCAACTGCATCAGGTACCATCCTTTGGACACACTCATAGAATCTAGACATAACCTCTCCATCAAATCTAAAGCCATAGGAGTAAGCAAACGAAGGGTTGAGGTATAGCCCTGCAACATGAATGGGGCGATGGAGTGTGCGGTTCCATCACGCATCAATCACCGACCATATCGTATGTCGTCTCTCCTGCCCCTGATCTCCCTTGTCCTCATAATAAGCACGAATGGATTCTTTGGCCCTATCCATGGCCTCATATAGGTAGCCCATTGCGGGCTTCTCTCCATCAACCAAGCAGAGAACCCTTACCAAAGGTTCGATGATGGTACACACCTCCTTCACCGCACCCCAAAAACTCTCATGATATGCAACTAGCCTGAATGTGGCTTGCCCCTCTGGTCTAGTGCTAAATGATAAAGCACGCCTCTGGTGAAAAGAACATAGCCTGCAAGTCCCACATAGAATTCAAGAGTGATTGAAGAGAAATAAAGCTAGTGGCAAAGCGTGTGATGGCAAGACGCACCAACTCTTTGTCACCTGTGAACTTTCTCATCAAGCTAAGCACTACTGCATGGTTATATATGAATTTTGTGATGCTCCGTGCTGAATCAATAGTATCCTTGATCCAATCAATCTTGCATAAATCCTCTAAGATCAAATCAAGGCAATGGGCGGCACAAGGAGTCCAGAATAGTGTAGGATACCTGGCCATGAGCATCCTACCAGCAGCCACATAGTTCGCAGCATTGTCCGTTATCACTTGGACAACATGCTACGACCCAATCTCTTGGATGAACTCATCCAACAAGCCACATAGTAAAACCGCATCTTTGACATGTGCAAATGCATCCACATATCTCATGAACATAGTCCCCATGGGGCAATGAACCAAGAAGTTGAGAAGTGTCCTACCCCTCATATCGGTCCAACCATCTGACATCACACTGCATCCTATTAAGTCCCATGATCTTTGAAGCTCCTCCAATCTGCGAGTGCAATCAACCTTTTCATCCTGAAGGATGGGCCCTCTCAACTCCTCATAACTAGGGGGCTTAAACCCCGCTCCAACTATAGCAGCCGCCTCAAACATGGACACATAAAATGGGTTCTTTGCAAAGTTAAATGGAATAGCACTGCATAACAAGCATCGACCAATAAGTTTGTGTGCGTCTGCTTTTTCCTTTATTTTCACCATGGACCTTATAGAAGGTTGTCCACCAGGGTTGCATCTTGAAGATACCATGAAAGGCGATGTGGACTGCTGTGTGGAGTGGGTATCGGTATCTGGGCTTGTCCCACTAGCCCCTACTCCTGCTGCGGACCCAAATCTTGAAGCAAGTTGATTCCTCACAGCCTCCTTGTATTGTTTCCTTAGCCCAGTGCCCTCAATAGCTTGTGTGGCCTTAGTAATGATTTCCGGAGTTATTTCTTTGCAAGGACCCACATCATGCCCTACTATTTGTGCAAGGTGGTATTTCAGCCTACTTATCCCTCCTGTCATTCTTTTCCCACATAGATTGCAAGTGATAATTTGTCGATTGACTGGGTCAATAGGTGAGCCCCACTCCCAAAATGGATCCAAAGCCTTTGGCATCTTGTATATGGAGTTACTATGGACAAATGAAGCTTGAATCTTGATACTTTGAACTTGAAGTTTGAACCTAAGGCAAGAAAAAAAACGTTTTTTAGCATATGTGATTAATGAAAATGTAAAAAACACAAGAAGAATTCCAAGAAATATTGAGCATTCAACCATTAATTTGATGAGGAAAAATACATAGACATTTTTATGAGGATTTATAAGGAATCTAAGGCAAGATAAAAAAATGCCAAAACGTTTTTTGGCATGCAAGCAACAAAAAAATACATAACAGTTGAAAAAAAATGCTTAAAACCCTATAAAAACCGTTTTTGAAGATAGATAATTACATGGCAAAGTAAATCAACAACAATCCCTCTTGTAAAAGTGAGAAATGATGGGCAAATTTTTTACTTACCTTCAGCTGTGATAATTGTGGAAAAAAACCCCAAATGGCAAGATCCAATCTTCAATTTGATGCTTGATGGCGAAGAAAATGTTGCCTAAATTCGTTGTTGGTCTCTTGAAACTCTCTTCACTTGCCCTCTCAGACCCTTAGCTCACCTCCTAGTGGACTATTTGAGTCAAAATGAGAAAAAAAAAATGAAAAAAAACCAACTTAAAGACAACTTTTTCCGGCCCTGTCCGTGCAGGTGATTTTTTGCATCGACTCGCGATTTTTCGGGGCAATTTTTCGGGGAAAAAGCGACGATTTTTCGAAAAAAAATCGGGGGCAATTTTTTGTTTAAATCTCGGCGCGGCGAAAAAATCGCAATTTATCGAACATCGACGATAAATCGAGCGATGTTGGTAACACTGAGTCTACTTGTCCTCGAGCAGAAGCACCACAGAGTGCTGCGAATTTGTCCACCATGTTTCTGCTGCACCACTCTGATCATAGTCGTTTCTCTAATACCACTTCCTTTAGCGAAATTGCCAACCCAGTTAAGGTAACTGAGTAGAATTCCCGAATCCAACTGCCTCCTCTAAGGACCCAAATTTTGGTGCCACCTTTTGAACTCTGTCATTCCTAAGAATGTCGGGATCCCATGGTTTTAGCTGCCTCCTTCCACCCATCAGTAAAAACAACAAAAATTTATCATTGTAGAGGATAAAAATGAGGTTATGAAAATCATACCACCATACTAGAATCCCATCTCTCCCCATGCCAATCTGAACATTTTTTAAACTCTCCCACCAGATGTGGAATTCCTCATCTTCTATCTTTGTTCTAGTGCAAAAACTCAACATTTTGCTACTTGTTCCACCAAACTGACTCAAGTGGAACTTCCATGCATAAGCATGCATGATGAAGACATCAAATAAATGCCTCTGACGTTTCTTGTATACATAGAAAGGAATTGGTGAAATTTTCATACCACATGGCTGACCATTAAGTCATCAATGGAATATGTAGGAGCCTCTTGCTCCGCATGTGGCATCAATAGGAAAAATCCCTTCACGCAATTTTCATCCCTATGTGTGTCGGCTGAAATAGAAGTGTGGATTGATTTATAGTGAAAGAAATCTCTACAAAATGTGTCCACCAAAGGTGTGGATGCATCAAACCCATCATGCGTTGGTCCAACACAAGGGAGGTCTTCTGACTCTTTATTGAAAAGAGGACTCCTTCCATGAGAAAAATCAGCCTTTCTTGGGCAATGTCCATGTGCTTGGAACTCATCATCTGCATCCCAAAACTCCTCAAAGACAAAAAAATCAGAATGCACCTCATGTGCATGTGTATGGAAGGTATCCAATGGCTACAAATTAAATCTTTGTGGCTGCCCACATGTTAGGGAAAAGTCAGTCACAACAAAAAATTTATTGCAGAAATTAAGCCTTTTACCTCCCACAATCTTCATTCCCAAGGTGTCTCTACCCACCCAATCAATGGATGAATAAGGAATTTTATTTGTTGATCCATATGGAATGTGACCAGCCATCTTTCTGGTAAAGAAGAACACTTCATCCTTCCTCTCAACCTCAATGAGTGCTTGGCCAATATTTTCTTCCTCATAGCTCTTCACAAGCACATGCAAATCTACTCCTTCCTCATGGTTGTCCTCCACATGAGATTCCTCCATTATACCCAAAACATTTCCTTCCATGCAGCATGGAAGGTGTGACACCTTCAACTCTTTTTGAAGTTGACAGATCTGCAACTTTGACTCTTGAAGGGATCTTTGTGTGCTCTTCTTCAATAAGTCATTAGCTATGAAACCAGATTCGTCCAAAAGGGCCTGCGTGTCCCGTGTCCGCGTGTCGGACACGGACACACTGACAAAACGTGTCCAACACGTCTTTGCAGCATGTCCTATTTTCGGACACGCGTGTCCGAGCGTGTCCTATTTTTGGACACGCGTGTCCGAGGACTGTTAGTGCGTGTCCGAAAAACAAGACACTTTTTCCACTAAAAAAATGCCCAAAATTGCTTTAAATAAAAAATTTCACTTTCTTTTTATCATTTGCAAGTGTGGAGAGGGTTCTAAAGTGTGTTTGGTGTGCAGGTGAAGAAGATTTGAAGGATTTAAAAGTGTAATTACTAATGTTAAATGTGCATTGATTTTGATTCCTATTGAATATTTGTAAAAATTTGGATCTATATGTCTATATTTTTAATATATATAATATTTAAATATATATATATATATATAACGTGTCCTACGTGTCCTGATTCCGGGGGTCACCGTGCCCATGTCGGACACTCGAATCCCCGTGTCCTTCGTGTCTCGTGTCCCCGTGTCAGGTGACTTAGGTCATTAGTGATCTCCAACTTATTAGTGAGCCTTTTCGATTCTTCTTCTTCCTTCTTGACTGCACAATGGTACATTTCAGCCACCATGAGGAGATGATCTCTGTCAGACAATAGGTTCATATAGCTCTCCTTCATCTTGGCCATGCCTTCTTTAAGTGCTATGCACTCCTCCGGAAAGGCTTCTCCTTCCATCTCTCCTCCATAAGCTTTCCAACAACATCTTGCCACCTAGGCATTGATGTGAACAAGGTTGTTCATGGCTGCCATAAGCTTCTCTCTGTATTCCTTTACTGATCCACTCAAATTATGTGGCTCACAAAGAAGATCTTCCATCAATTGTCCTTCATCCAATGGCTGACATACATGCTCAAATTCCTTATAGCATAAATCCACAGCATATGTTTCTTTCTTAGCACACACATCAACATTAGAATATCTTATCAATTCATGTACATTGTATGAAGGGGAAGGTGTACCATAGGGCTGCAATGAAGTATAATCTCTGCAAAAGTCAGAAAGTACCTCATACTTTGGCATTTCATCTTCATCATGTTGTCAGTATATACAAAAATCTGAACTATGTGCATCACTTTGCATCAGATTTGTTTTCCTTCAAATTTTCTACTTCACACATAGCTGGTGGGGGCTTGTCTTCCACTTCATTTGGAAGCTCAATTGATGATTTTAGATCTGACATATGTTCTTCTTTTGGATCAAATCCAAAAGATCCCTTATCATCATTGACAACCTCACCCTCCTATGCACTAATTTTGGGTTCACCAACAGAGAAACTAGGGGTGAATTCTTTTCCCTCACTATTGTCCTTCATTCTGTAGTCCTCATAGGCAAGTGTAATCTTTTCAATATCCAATGAATCGGATGGCTGCAAATAATAATGGTTGCTACAAAAATCAATCCCCTTATCATCCATGTTCTTCACATTCCCATCTTCCCAAAGTGATGCCACAGTGGCTGGCTCATCCATCAAATTTTCTGCTTCACACCCAAGCGGTGTGGCCTTGTCTTCTTCTTCCCTGTGTGGCTCCAGAAGTGACTGTAACTCTGATTTGTGATCATATTTTGGATCTAATCCAAAAGATGTCTCTTCAACCATACATAAGCCCACATCTTGAGCAGTGACCTGGAGATCACCCACCAAGAAGCTTGAAGTGCATTCCTCTTCAACTTCTATTATGCAAACACCTTGTGGTGATTTGCACTTCACCTCATGGATCTTTGTCTTTGCTTCATTTCTCTTCTTCTTCAAGGAGCTTGAGGCTTCTTCATCAAGATGGTCACTCGAAGTTCTATTTAAAAAAACTCCAAACATTCTCCTAATGCTTGGACAAGCAAATGGCTTTGATGAATCCTCCTTCTTTCTTCCTCTTTTGGCTCCAAGAGGCAACCTTCTAGTCTCCACTTCCTTGCACGCTTCATCAACCATATGTGCAATCATTCTCATGTTTGTCCCATAGCAGGGATCTTTGAACATCTTCTGTATCTCGAGAGTGCAGTACTCTCGAAAAGATAAGACCTCCCTTATCTCTTCCTTCAAGACATAGTATTCCATGGAATACTAGAATGATTCCTTAGAGATCCTTCCATTGAACATTTGGCCATGGATGCTTATAGATTTCTGCCAAAGAGTTTGACCATAAGCTGAGAGCCAGAAAGCATGAACATCATTCCTACTACCTCTACCTGAGGTACTGCATGAGGGCTCTTCATAGCCTTCCTCTTCAGACTGCTCAAGGTCTTCTTCTTCTTCATATATTCTGCAACATTCTTCATACTGCTCATCAAAGTCTTTTTCGATCATTGGTGGGAGCCTCATGGCTGCAACTTGACTTAATGATCTGCAATGTTAGTCAACAGAGAGCCTTCTTTCCATAGGATGAGCCAAGGAAAGTGCTCTGATACC
The DNA here is from genome assembly GCA_001517045.1 of Pseudotsuga menziesii. Taxonomy (NCBI): domain Eukaryota; kingdom Viridiplantae; phylum Streptophyta; class Pinopsida; order Pinales; family Pinaceae; genus Pseudotsuga; species Pseudotsuga menziesii. The sequence continues at coordinate 61,063 of LPNX011092477.1, read as the reverse complement.
ACTGTAATATCCTCGAATCTTATTTCAGAGATACTAACTCCAGACAAAGACTTGATGCATAAAATTGTCAAACTAGGTGCTAGGAAATTACTAGTTTTGACTGGAAGGACTCAAACTGAAAGGGATTCCTCACAAAAGGAACTTAGAGATCTGATATTACTTAAATGTCTCTGATCTGTAATCAAATCAGAATATGATCTCTGATATAATTTTATACAAAATATTACATGAAAAATGCATTCAATCAGAGAGCTCTTGAGACTTGGCAAATATGGGAAATTCGCTGACACTTTTGCAAACAGGGAAGTGGGTTGTGGAGAGAAATCAAGGAAAATTTTAGGACTGATAAAGTAGCTTCCTTAACACATTTACATCAAGGACCATTTAGGTTTCAGAATCAACATCCAATGAAATTTACTCCCACGCTTCTGGGTCACCCAACCGTGAAACTAAGAAGACTTTATCAAATCCAACAACCAAAGGCTTGTATAAACTAAATAAGGTTCTGTTATAAGGTTATGAGACAGTAATAAGAGGTTCATAATTTTTTATAACATATCAGAGGCAAAGGAAATGATTCTGCAGGTTGGAAAGGTGAGACTAGCTTGTCGCGTAGCTCACTAGCTCCATCTTCAAGCCTTTCCAAACAGGGTAAGGGTGATTCTAATTATTTATTTTGGACTTGGGGGACTTATATTGTTGAAATTATAACTCTGAAGGTCCTCCCATGTTTTTGGTGTGAGTGTGATGAGAGGACTTGAAAATTTTGTCCTTATGTATTTATGTAACAAAGTGACGTTTATGTAAAAAAAGTGAATATGTTTTTATACTTAAAAAAAATATATTTGATAATTAAAGTGTTTAGTTATTAAAAGTGAGATAAGTTGTGGACCTTTGATTTTGTAAAAAGATCTTCAACCCTAGATTAGGTAGTTATTGAAGGTAGTTACAAAATCTAAGTATAAAACATTAAGAGAGGGCATATAAAAGATAACTCAACATCGAGAAGAGAGAGAGATTGATGACCAAAGAAGAAAGAGAAAAACCCTTGGCACGAATTCCAATGCAAGTGACAGCATTAAATGCAGAATTGCATCAGCATTAATGTCAGTCTAAAGCAGTTCGTACAGCCATGTGTGGGCACATTTCCTGAGGCAAAAACGTACAGAAAAGACTGACAGGTCGTACAACATTAATTGCAGGCAATGGCACAAATTTCAAGGCAGCAAAAAAGTACAGAATTGACAAATCCGTACAGCCACACGTGTGACATAAAAGTACAAATAGTACCCGCACGTGTGAAGGTACAGCAGGCCATACTATACAGCAGGCACGTTTTTCGAGGTATTTTGCTGTAGAAGGTGTTTTTGGAAATATTGCCAGTAGGGTTCAGAAGGATAATTTTTCCGAGTTGTAGAAAAATTTCTAAGATTGTCTTCTTTAATGAAAATTTTCTTTCTAGGGTTTTGCCCAGTCATTAGACCAAAATTTATTGTGTTCATCTGCTTAAAATGTTTCAGTGTATTGTAGAATTTTGAAGTGCATTTTCAGAAGTGCGGTTCTACTTTTCATTAATTTTAAGTTAAAGCCCTAAATTCTGAAACTATTTGACAAAATGTATGAATGAGCAATTTCATTTTCTAAGTCAGATTTTTTTCATGGTATCAGATTAGTTTATTAGAGTCATACTGGAAATGAGGTTTAGCAGATGTTCTTTGAAGAGATAGATTTTTTCTTCAGTTAAATTTTTGTTGTAAGTTGTTTTCTCCAGATGATGAGCATCAAGTACGAAGACCAATTGGATGGAATATCCAATTATATACCCTGGAAAGTGAGAATAACCGTAGTGCTCAAGGAGTGGAGAATCTGGAGTTTTGCAAGCACCGTGATGACGGAGCCCACAGAAAAAGATGCTTTAGAAGAGCATGAAGCTCTAGAAGACAGAGCTTAGAGGGTGATCCTAGACGGAGTGAAAAATCATCTCATCCCTCATTTGGCAGAGAAGAAGACTGCCTATGATATGTAGGATGCCTTGAAGTTATTGTTCGAGGCAAAGAATGAGAATCGGAAGATAGCCTTGAAAGACAAGTTGCACAATGTAAAGATGAACCAAGGTGAAGGTGTAACTTCCTACCTGACTCGGATGGCTCAAGTCAAAGATGAGTTAACAGCGGTAGGTCAAACTATCTCAGACTCAAAGATGGTAAGAATAGCCCTGAAGGGCTTTGCCAAGAGATGGGATGTTTTTGTCAAGTGCATAGTTGGCAGAGAGAAGCTTCCAGATTGGTCAAGACTTTGGGATGATTTCACCCAAGAGGAGATTCAAGAGGGAGCTTTGGGTGGACAAGTCAGTGAGGAGAAGGAGCAAAATGTTGCTCTTGCAGCCAAATCCAAGAACAAGAAGAAGAAAGATCTAAGTCAGATTAAATGCTTTCATTGTGGCTAGTTGGGACACTATGCCACAAAATGTCCTGAGAAAAAGGTTGTGAAGACTGAAAGAGATGTACCAGCATCTGCAGTTGTAGAAGAATTTGCTACAAAGTTTGAGCAAGAGTTTTATCTTCTCTCAATTGATTCTAGCATAGGGAGTTCTATATTTGAGCATGTATGGGTTGTTGACAATGGTGCAACTAAACATATGACTGGAGTCTATGACTCTTTTCAGATGATCACAATGTTGGGACCGGGACACTTCATTCAGACAGACATTGATAGTCCTCAGATTGCTATTCAAGGGGTTGGAACAATTAGGTTCTAACTAGACCTGAGCGAGATCCTAGAAGTTCATGGAGTGTTATTTGTACCTGGGATGAGAGTCAGCAAACTCTCTGTATCATCCTTTGAGGATGAAGGTTTTGAGATGGTGTTGAGGTCTAGTCATATCTTCCTGTCTCGAAGAGATGAGCTAGTTGGCACCATCTTGTTGGGAGATCGCAGGGACAGATTATATGTCCTAAGAGGGCATGTTGTACAACCAGGAGCAGGAGGATGGCTATCTGAGTCAAAGGATGATGATACTGCATTTGATAGAGATGAGGAGAGTGACTCTCTCCTGAGCACTAGCAGAAGACTCAGCCAGTCAAGTGATGGTGCGGTTGAGCAGGATGATGGGACTCGAGTTGAGTCTCAGATGTCAGAGTTTCATTCTGAGATTGAGCATTTGTTTCTGAGGACGATTCCAGAGCAGGAGGGAGCTATTGCAGGAGTCCAAGATGGCGATAGTGTTGTGGACCTTCCTCGTTAGGAGGGCGTGTTGAAATTATAACTTTGAAGGTCCTCCCATGCTTTTGTTGCGAGTGTGACGAGAGGACTTGAAAATTTTGTCCTTATGTATTTATGTAACAAAGTAGCATTTATGTAAATAAAGTGAATATGTTTTTATAATTTAAAAAAATGTATTTAATAATTAAAGTGTTTAATTATTAAAAGTCAGATAAGTTGTGGACCCTTGATTTTGTAAAAGGATCTTCAACCCTAGATTAGGTACTTATTGAAGGTAGTTACAAAATCTAAGTATAAAACATTGAGAGAGGGCAAATGAAAGATAACCCACCATCGAGGAGAGAGAGAGATTGAAGACCAAAGAAGAAAGAAAAAAACCCTTGGCACGAATTCCAATGCAAGAGACAGCATTAAATGCAGAATTGCAGCAACATTAATGACAGTCTGAAGCAGTCCGTACAGCAATGTGTGGGCACATTTCTCGAGAAAAAAAGTACAAAAAAGACAAACAGGTCGTACAGCATTAATTGCAGGTAGTGGCACAAATTTCGAGGCAGCAAAAAAGTACATAATTGATAGATCCATACAGCCACACGTGTGACAAAAAAGTATAGACCATACCCGCACGTGTGAAGGTATAGCAGGCCGTATTGTACAATAGGCACGTTTTTCAAGGTATTTTGTTGTAGAAGGTGTTTTTGGAAATATTGCTAGTAGGTTCAGAAGGATAATTTTTTTGAGTTGTAGAAAATTTTTTGGGATTGTCTTCTTTAATGAAAAATTTCTTTCTAGGGTTTTCCCCAAGCACTGGGGTTTTGCCTAGTCATTAGACCAAAATTTAGTGTGTTCATCTACTTAAAATGTTTCAGTATATGGCAGAATTTTGAAGTGCATTTTCAGAAGTGTGGTTTTACTTTTCATTAATTTTAAGTTAAAGCCCTAAATTCTGAAACTGTTTGACAAAATGTATGAATGAGCAATTTCAGTTTCTAAGTCAGATTTTCTTCATGTATATGTCTGTTAATGACTCATCAGAAAAAGAATGGATTTATTTGGAGTCATACAAGTCGAAATATGAAAGTTACAGCAAAACTAGTCACTTTCCAATGCAAATCTAGACTAGGTTGACTTAAAATGAGTAAATCTCAGCCATTTCGAATCAGATTGGAATAAAACTTGCAGAGAATGTTTATGATGTCATATTACAACCAATAAACTCGAAATTACTCATCAATGAACTATAACACTCTCTTCAACATTGTGCATCATTACAGTGTATAAAGACATAATACAAGGAAGGGCATGGAGGTTTGAACCCTTAGATACTGAAAACTCTTGGACCTGTTAATGGCATTTGATATACAGTCATGGATGCCTGGAGGCTGCTAACAAATCCTGAATCAACTCAGAGAAACTGCTCCATAGCTCCAGTGTAACCTGCAATGAGAAGGGGAGAAGAGGGCAAGAGGAGAGAGGGAATGAGAAGCTTGGGGCGCATCTCCCAAGAACCTGAGGCACAACACTCAGCAAGGAAGCCTTAGCTTCATCAACATCAACATAATAAACATCCAAACTGAGTAATGGAGCTCCCACTGTCTTTAAATAAACCTCTGGTGACTTGTTGGGCAAGTCAACCACCTGCTGAGCAAGTTTCCCTTGCCAAAACCCTAACCCTAGCCATGAATTCGCCCTCCATGAGGAAATTATCACGTGTGAGACAAGAAAGATGTTTCCCTATCATCAACCTTCATCCAATTTGGAAACTACACCCTCCTTGGTCTAGAGTTGCTGCTTTTTTCTATGACAACTTTTCTTGCACTGCCTTTTTTTGTCACTGAAATCCAGAATGGAAACTGCGCCCTAGAGTTGCTGCTTTTCCTTATGACAATTTTTTCTGAACTGCCTGCTTTTGTGGTCGAGTCTCCAAATGGAAACTGCACCCTACCTTGTTCAGAGTTGGCTCTTTTGTGTTTGACAACTTTTCTTGGCTTTTGTCAGTCCTATGACATATTCTATTTTTTCCTTGGCAAGTTGGCTTGCCTAAGTGGCCCTCTTGTTAATGACAACTTATTTTCCACATAATTAATTGCATAATAATTAAAATTGACAATAAGTAAAACTTAGTATAAGCCTCTTACATAATTATTTTAGCAATTATATCATTTAGAACCGCTAGGTGTTTATCATGGTCAACACTTTTAGTGGTCAAAATGTGGGGATATTGCACCCTCTCCAACATAAGATTGGTTTAAACTTTGTTTATTCCTTTTTGATGGCTAACGCATATTAACTTGGGTGACATCACCGTCACCCACTTCACGTCAACCATTGGAGGCTCGCGCGTGAGGGAGAGGGAAGGCAAGTTGGTGGGTGTGGTGGCAGCGAATGAGTGGATGGGTGAGTTAGGTGAGTGAGATGTCATCCTTCTCTCTAGTGCTACTCCCCTTCCACTACACTTCAAGTTCAGTGCAACTCAGTTACACTCCAGGTTTATCTTCAGTGTAGATAGCCCCCCCAGGGGCTTGCTTTGGCTTTAAATAAAGCACCCTTTCTCTTTTCCAAGCTAGTTTGAGTTGGATAGAGAATTAGTTTGTTGTTGTAACACTGTAGTTATTTTTTGTTGCTTGGAATGATAGAAAGCTTTGGAGGCAAGATGGTGTCATGTTACTTTGTGTGGATGAGCATTGCCATGTTTCACTGAGGTAATTTGTATCTGTGTTCATAGCTTGTTTATTTTGATCTTGTGGATCCATTTCTAAAATATAGTTAATAAGTTTATTATGATCTTGGTACGAAAGGAGTTTAGTTAATAAGTTTATTGGCTATTTCTTTTTCTTTTATGCATGCCTAGAGATCTAGATCTAACATGTTTTATAAGATTATATGCATGTTGTTTTAATCTTTTTGTTTATGTATTAACCGGATCTCACAAGCATCTTGGCAAGCCATTGGATTAGCTGCATGTTCTTAGCTCGGAGAAGGTGTTGATCTAGTTTTTTTCTTCACTTTCTCCCAACTTTCTCAAAGGCATAGTCCCTCGACATTCCACCGGAAAGCTCCACGGTTGATCATTCGGGCACCAAGCCACTTCTTTCACTCTTTCTCCTTTTTAATCAATCATTTTTTGGTTACTTGTCTCTTATATCTTAGATCTACTGTTTTAAAGTTAATATCTTTCTAGATCTGAACATATAGGAGTTGCATGCATATATTTAGTTTTATTTAAGAAAAAGATTCAAGTCCTTTCTCTTTAAAAAAACTAGATCTAGCAATAAAAGTCTTTCATTTTTTATAAGCAGTTTTAAGCTAAATCTAAAACTTGTTTAAAATGAATAGTCTTTATTTATTAAAAGTTAAATCTTGCATCTAAAGTGCACGTTGCATTGGCTGCCCAAAAGGCAAGCCAAGATCCCAAGGAAAGCCTCCTTTCCTTGGTTAATTTAGGCAATTTTTTTATCGTTTTAACTTATAATTTTTTAATTTTTTTTTTTTGTGTTGTCCAAAGTGTGTTTGGGCACTTTGTTACTAATAAAGCTTGCTGGTTTTTAGCAGGTCCATCGAAAAGGAGAAGGAAACTCTGCCCAAAAATACAATTTTTGGCCATTCGAAGCTTCCCAGAAGTCCCCCCCACTGCTGAGTTTCTTTTTCCTCTTTATTGTAAGGCTTTGGGTCCCAGATGACAAGGACCGAAGAGCAATTCTTCTAAGCATTGTAACCGAGTATAATAAAGATATCTCGAGTAGCCTCTTTCGAGCCATTCCCCATCCCCTAGGGGGGATCCATGTTGGTGTCCGTTTTTGGATTTTTTTTTAAATTTTTTAAATTTTTAAAATTTATTTCTTTAGTTCAGTTTGCCTTATTCATCTACATGATTGTATACTTTGTTTAATATTGCAAATCTTATCATATCATTCCGTATTCAAAGTAATAGTGCAACTTACTGTTGAATTATTGTAACTTCGAAGTGTATTTTACTTATTGTACCCCGATGTTCCTATTGAGAGAATCATTTGTATTTCATTATACCCCGATGTTCCTATCGGGAGAATTATTAAGAATCATGAGGAAAAACCCTCTGTTGTAAGTCGGGTCATTAGAATTTAGCACCCTCATTAATATAATATTAAGTTGTTTGAGTCCTCCTAGAGAAGTCGACCCAGTCAATTTTAGTGGGGCCCACTTGATTGAGTGAAATGTCAAGTGAACGAAAGAATATAGAAGTGAGACGCTCCTCATTTCAACATACAAACACACAGTCAGTCACTTGTGTAGTGCAAGAGAGAGAGTCTTATCTGCAAGGAGGAGAAGGACAAGTCTGAAGTCTTATCTTTTATCTTTTTGATCATCTATATTGAGGAAGCTTTTTGCTGGGTTTTTCCCTTTAGGATTTTCCCAGGATAAATTTGAGTTGATCTTGTGATACTGTTTCTTTCAGTGATCCTGTCTATATGCTTTTGTTGTGAAATTGAAATTGAATGCTGACAATCTAGCTTAGCATATGGAATCTTAACACTTACCCCATGACTTTCCCAGTCACCCGAAAGGGGAAAGAGATGCGTGGTAGGACTAATTAGACAACTTGCTCTATCATTGTTGCTTTCTAAGTTCATTTTATCTTAAAATTTTAATAAAATCTACCCCTCCTTGCTTTCTCGATTGAGGTTCACTTGAACCGAAAGAGACTCTTGGAGGTCACCTTTTTTTTTTAACAAACAAAATAATCGTAAAATCCTTAAAATCCTTTAGACTCAGTTGCGTATGTTCTGCACCGCCGCGGTTCGACTGAACAGTTGGCTGCATCAAAAGCAACGTGGGTGACTAGCTTTAATTAGTTCTCATTTTTCAATTAACCTCCCAAGCGAAAATCCAATGGCTCAATTTGATCTGTTGCGGTGGCAAAATTCACAAAGGAAGTGGGAACAACTGGGCAGTGACCTCGAAACACCGTTAGGCTACACCCTTGTTGGTGTAGTGTTGAACACGTCTCAGAGACTCCAACCAACCCACATATTCTTTGCGGGGAGCCGCATCTCATAAAGGTTTTGGACATACTCCTCATACCTTCGGGTATATCTGGAGTTCCCTTCCCCCCCATAAGTTAATCAACTCATCTCCACATTAATTTGAAACTAACCAAGAGCACTTGCAACATTTTTCTTTCAACAACACAACAACACCTTTTATTTGTGGACTCCATTTTGGCACTGGTACTTTACATTATACAATCATCTATTTCTATGTGCTTTATATATCATGCATTGATCTTTATGTTGTTGTGCTTAAATTCTGTTGCAATATCTTGTTCTAATATTTACTTTCATCAAACTCCTAAATAACTCAATCATCACCATTACACTAAGCCTTAACAACCTTCGCAACTTAATAGGGTCTACCTCGCTTGGCTTGGTTAGGAGTTGGCTTAAACGGAGGAGTTTAGAACAAAGTGACAACCTTGACTCAAGATTTTCCCCCAAGGACACATCGAGTAGCTCGAAGATTTCTTCCACGTTCCCCCCTAGGTGTGCAAAAGGCGGTTGTATATTTCCTTTAATATTCAACTATGGCTAAACAGTGCATGCAAAATATCAACTGATAACCACATGAATATCTTTTATAGTATGCAACGAAATATAAAACTGAGAAATAAATCACAACATCACATCACAATATTGACATTATTATTTTGGGTATGGAAACCCTCGAAAAAACCCAAGATGGGAAAACTGGTGCAGCAGTCAGATATAGATTTTTTTATGAGAAAATATGGAACTTTTGCAATCACTACAAATTCACCCGAACTTGGCGAATGCAGTTTTCGGTAGAATCACTGGGCAAATCCCAGCTAAACCTCAACACCCTCCTGTGTGAGTGTACAACCTAGCTATACGAAGTTCGATGATCCTGCTGCTCGCTCCTTCGTCTTCTCCGCGAAATCCTCTGTTTGACTTTCTCTCCCTGTCTGTATCCTGTCTTTGTTGGAATACAAGTGTGTTCTCTCCACCAATTGATCTCTCTTTTATAATTTTAGGTAAAGCGAAAACCTTAATTTCACTTTCACTTTAACTATTGGTAAAGAAAAAACTCTAATTTCACTTTCACTTTAACTAGTGGTTCACTAAAGTTAATTTATATCACTTTAATTTATTTTCCAAAGTAAACTTAGGAAAAGTAAATTAAATACAACTGGTTTCCTAGTTTGAGTCTTCTGCATGCAAGAACACATGCATGCAGGAAGACCTTCCTTGTTGCTACTAGTTTAACATTCCCTCTCAACGAGGAAGGGATTCAGTCGCAACCCCAACTTATCCCTGAACTTCACAAAACTTTGTCTGCAAAGTGCCTTGGTGAAAATGTCCGCCACCTGCTCATCTGTTTGTATGTACTCTCTAACCGAATGGTTCCTCTCCAAACAAAATCTCTTAAGAAGTGGTATCTGATGTTTATGTGTTTGCTCCGATCATGGAACACTGGATTCTCAGATAGCCTGATGCCACTCTGATTGTCATAGTGAACTACTGTAGCCTCTAGCTCACACTCGAACAACCTTGCAAGTAACTTCCTCGGCCACATACCCTCACAAGAAGCCATGCTAGCTGCCATGTACTCAACCTCTGCCGAGCTCAATGCAACTGACTTCTGCTTCCTGCTCAACCAAGAGGCAACCCCTAATCCAATGCTAAAACAACAACCTGAAGTACTCTTTCAGTCTTCTACACATCTTGCCCAGTCAGCATCTGTGAAACCTGCTAATTGTACACTCCCCCTGCCCTCATAAACCAATCCATACTCCACTGTACCTCTGATGTAGCGAAGTATGTGCTTCGCAGCCATGCAATGCACTCTTTGAGGGTCCACCATGAACTGACACAAAGAGTTGACTGCAAAGCTGATGTTTGGTCGAGTGTTGACCAGATACATAAGCGATCCGATAAGCTGACGATACAAGGTAGGATCAAATCTGTTTGACCCTGATGCATCAATCTTCCTCCAGATGGAAACTAGAGGTATGGCCACAGGCTTGCAGTCCTCCATCCTGGATCTCTTCAGGATCTCTATCGCATACTTCCCCTGTCCGATGAAGAAGCATCCATCTCTCTGCCAAACCTCCAAGCCCAAAAGTAATGCATCAGCCCAAGGTCTTTCATCTCAAACTCTACTGCAAGGTTGGACTTACAGTCTCCAATTAGCCTCTCATCTCTTGTCAAAAAGAGATCATCCACATATAAGACCAGTATGAGAGGCACCTCACTTGTCAAGAAGTACAGGTTATGGTCAGCCTCACTCCGCTGAAATCCCATCTCCTGTAGATAGCTGTCAATCCTTGAGTACCATGCTCGAGGTGCCTGCTTGAGCCTGTAGAGAGCTCGATGCAGTCTGCATACATGCGTCGCCCTGTTCTCCACATCAAACCCCTCTGGCTGCTCAATATACACCTCCTCATCTATCACTCCGTTGAGCAGGGCAGTCTTGACCTCCATCTGATGGACACGCCAACCCATCTCAGCTCCGAGTGAGACAATGGTCCAAATGAAAGAATACCTGGAAACAGGGGTGAAGGTCTCCTCATAATCAATACCTTCCTTCTATGAAAATCCCTTTGCCACGAAGCGTGCCTTGTACTTCTCCACGCTTCCGTCTGCTGCATGCTTCACCTTGTAGATCCATCTGGATCCCACAACCTTTTTCCCTTATGGCCTCGGCACAACCTCCCATACCTGGTTTTTCATAATGGAGTCATACTCCTCAACCATAGCTTCTTGTCACAGATCATGTTGCGTAGCCTCCCTGAAGCTGGAAGGCTTAGAGTTAATCAACTCTGTCATCAGTGCCATATAACTAAGCCTCTCTGGTGGTACACTTAGTCTAAAAGATGTCTGTGGAGGATCTACCTGCCTGGAATCTTGCACTGTGGATCTAAACCACTTAGGCCTTCGCCTAGTGTCAACTTGCTGCGGCTGTTGGATATCCGTCTCCTGTTGCAGCTCATCCTTCAAGTCAATGACGGAAGGATCTTGTCCACCTGACTCCCTCTAACCACTAGAACCTATGCTCTATGTCTGTACCTGTACCTGTACATTTGGCTCCTCCAACTTGACTCCCGACACATATGCTGGCTGCTGCTCTGTTGGTAAGTCCAAAGATCTCTGTAAGGCCCTATCCTCATCGAACTAGACATCCTTGCCCACAATGATCCTCCTGCGAGCAGGAATGTAAACTCTATATGCCTTCGAAATCTCGCTGTAACCAACAAGTAACCCCTTCTCTCTAGAAGGGTCCAGCTTCTTCCTATTGTCAGCATGAACATGACAATAGCAGATACTGCCAAATATGCGTATGTGACTCACATCTGGCCTAGTGCCTGTGAAGACCTCCTCCGGTGTCTTCCTCCCCAAGGTTGTGTGGGGACACTTGTTCTGGATGTATACTGCAGTCCTATATGCCTTGGCCCAGAGGAATCGTGGTAATCCCTGATCAAATAGCATGGCCTTGGCTGCTCCAAGCATAGGCCTGTTCTTTCGCTCTGCAACTCCATTCTGTTGTGGGGTGTGGGGCACAGTGTGCTCCTTGATCTCCTCAGCCGAACAATACTCCATGAACTCATTGGAAGTGTACTCACCTTCATTGTCTGTCCTCAACACTCGAATCTTCTTTCTTGTTTGGTTCTCCACAAGAGTCTTGAACTCTTGGAACCTCTTAAAGATCTCTGACTTGGCCTTCAGGAAAGAGATCCAGGTTTTCCTGGAATAGTCATCAATGAAGGTTACGCAGTGACTGTAACCATTGAACGAATAGACTCTCATAGGTCCGCATACATCCGAATGCACCAAGTCCAAGGGCTCCTTAGACTTGTGCTCACTCTGTGGGAAAGGCTTCCTAATGTTCTTCCCCAAAGCACAACCCTTGCAGTGGTTATGCTTTTCCTCCTGTACCTGAGGAACTCCAATGACTGCCTGTCTCAAATGCTTCAGTGCTCCATGGTGTAAGTGTGCCATCCTCCTATGCCACAACTCACCTTGACTGCTGCTGCTACTGACTAGAGTCTTTGCAGGCTCAAAGTGTAATCTGTACACTTTCCCACTCCTTCTGCCAATCGCCCAATCCAAGCTCCTATCTGACCCCTTGGGCCTGATATACACTCTATGGTCACAAAACTTCACCTAATATCCCTTGTCCTCCAGAGTGGAGACCGATATAAGGTTCTTGGTCAGTCCTGGAACATATAACACTCAGCAAAACTGAGGGGTTTGCCAGATTCCCTCTCAAATGAAACAGTGCCAACTCCCTGCGCCTGATACCGCGCATCATCACCTAGCTCAACGCGGATCCCTGTTCCACCCTTTTGCAAGTCTCTGAAGAATCTCTTATGTCCTGTCATGTGACTAGATGCTCCACTTTCAATGTATCATATGCTGCTCCCTGTGGTGCTTGCCATGCAAACTATTAAGCAAAACTCCTCATCGAAGTTCCTGCTGAACTCATCCACCTCTGCAGATCCAGCCATCTGAGTGTTACTCTTCTTCTTCCTGTCTGGGCACTGGGAGGCAAAGTGTCCCTGCTTGTGGCAGATAAAACACTTGACCTTTGACACATCAAGGTTCTTCTTGCCATCCTTCTTCCCCTTTGCCTTCCCCTTGCTCTTCCTTGTAAGGGCTAGAGCCTCCTCATCCACAATCTGTGGGGCACTGCTGGATGAGTCTGATCCTTGACCCATGCGGGTCTCCTCCTGCACAAAGTCATCTTACGGTCTCTGCCAATCAGGGAGCTTCTCCCTAGCCACAACACCTTTGACAAAGGTGTCCCATGGCTTAGAGAAGCCATTGAGGGCTATCCGAACTAGCTCCTCATCATCAGTCTTAGAGCCAACAGCTCCAAGCTCATCTTGGATCTGTGTGAGCCTCATGAGGTAAGGCACCACTCCTTCTCCCTTGGTCATCTTGGTGTTGCGCATCGTCTTTTGCAACACCATCCTCCGGTTCTCGTTCTTGCTCTGGTATAGACTTTCCAAAGCCTTCCACATCTTCAATGCAGTCTTCTTACCTGAAAGGTGAGGGACTATATGGTCCTTCACTCCATCCATGATAATCAGCATGGCTCTCGAATCAATCTTATTCCAAGCTATCAGTTTTGTCGAATCTGTGGGTGCAACTTTTGTGGAGTCAATGTGCTCCTCAGCATCACTGACGTCCAGGATCCTTGTGATCCTCTCTTTCCATGTAGGAAAGTTCTGAGCACCCTGGAGTCTATCCGCAACTCTCAACTGCATGGCCATAGTGAAGTGTACCTGTCAAACCCTAGATCTGGAAGTCTAGGCTTGTGTTTTCCAATAGATCTGCCCTTGATCTATCACTGCTGTTGCAAATCTCTCAGCTTTAGCTCACCAGGGCTCTGATACCATGTAAAGTTTCCTTTAATATTCAACTAGGGCTAAACAGTGCATGCAAAATATCAACTGATAACCACACATGAATATCTTTTACAGTATGCAGCGGAATATAAAACTGAGAAATAAATCAAAACATCACATCACAATATTGACACTATTATTTTGGGTATGGAAACCCCCAAAAAAACCCAAGATGGGAAAACCGGTGCAGCAGTCAGATATAGATTTTATTATGAGAAAATTTGGAACTTTTACAATCACTGCAAATTCACCCAAACCTGGCGAATGCAGTACCCAGCAGAATCACTGGGCCAATCCCAGCTAAACCTCAACACCCTCCTCTGTGAGTGTACGGCCCAGCTATACGAAGCTCGATGATCGTGCTGCTCGCTCCTTCGTCTTCTCAGTGAAATCCTCTGTCTGACTTTCTCTCCTTGTCTGTATCCTGTCTCTCTGTCGGAAAACAAGTGTGTTCTCTCCACCAATTGATCTCTCTTTTATAACTTTAGGTAAATCGAAAACCCTAATTTCACTTTCACTTTAACTAGTGGTAAAGAAAAAACCCTAATTTCACTTTCACTTTAACTAGTAGTTCACTAAAGTTAATTTAGATCACTTTAATTTATTTTCCAAAGTAAACTTAGGAAAAGTAAATTAAATACAACTGGTTTTCTAATTTAAGTCTTCTGCATGCAAGAACACATGCATGCATGAAGACCTTCCTTATTGCTACTAGTTTAATAGCAGCAACAGGGGGAAGCCTGTATCTGCCTGATTTTATTTATTTGTTTTTTATCAACGCAGTAATTAGATTAGGTTTATTTGGCTGATAATAAAAGTAGATCAAGTAGCTGCTTACTTAGTAATTAAACAACTTGTTCCTTTCAAGTCTTTCTGTATATTGTTTTATTTAATGTTGGAATTTATCCCCTTAACTTTCGGAGTATGGTCATTGACCTAGAAAGAGATCATTGGGGATTAATAATAAAGACCAATATTGCACTAAAAACCTTAAAATTAACCAATGCCTCCCTTATCGTATGCTCCACACCATCTGCAGTTTGTTCGATCCAGAGTGGTTGTATCAGAAAGGAAGTCAGGTGACTAGTTTAATTCAGTTCACACTCCAATAAATCTCCTAAGAAGAAAATCCAACGCCTCGATTTAATCCATTGTGGGGAAAGTTCACAGAGGAAGTAGGAACCACTGGATAGTGACCTCGAGATACCATCAGGATACACTCTTGTTGGTGTAGTGTTGGACACGTCATAGAGACTTCGATCCAGCCCACATATTCTTCGTGTGGAACCACATGGGATAAGTGTTTTGGACATATTCCTTGTACCGTCAGGTATATTCGGAGTCCCCTTCCCCCCTTTTTAATTTACTCATCTAAATCCACTTTTAACTTAAAATGAACCAAGAGACATTTGCAAAACACTTTACGTTTTCAGCAGCACTATTTTATTTGACTCCATTGGTACTAATCTACATTTACAACAATACTTTTCATTTGCTTATTATTAGTGTATTGTTGTTTCTTAAACCTTAAATCATAAATGCTTTTGTTGTTTTTTGTTGTTGAAGTACTTTTATATTTGCAAATATCTTGGTTCAGTAATTCAATTCTAAACAACTCCTAAAATCCATTTCATCCATAACTAATAAACTTTAAGAGCCTTAGAAACTCTTTCGTAGGGACTAGCCCCCTTGGCTCCGTTAGGAGTTGGCCTAAACGGAGGAGTTAGGATTAGGTGACAACGCGTGACTCAAGACTTGCCCTCAAGGACACACCAAGCAACTTGAAGATTTCTGCTGCGCATTCCCCCCCAGGTGTGTGTAAGGCGACAACATTTTTTGGTGCTGTTGCCGAGAATAAATCTTTTTATTCCCAGGTTACGACCTTTTTCTTTCTTTTTTGTTTTTGATTTGTTTGATGAATGATTAGAGTAGATATTTGATTCTTTGTCTGACGACTCCATTAACCTTTTTTCCTTTTTACAAAGAAAAAAAATAGAAGTTTTTGTGGAAATTTTTATGATGCATATTTTTCTTTTCACATGGCGACTCCACTGAAGGGATAAAACACTCGTTTCTCATATAAATTGCTGAGATTGATTGTATGTAGATGAGCCTATCCAACATAGCAAAATATTCAAAGCTCATTATTTTGACAACTCCATGGTTATATCAAATGCTTACTATTGAGTAAACAATATGGATGAGGAAAGAGCTCGGATTTCCAATGAATATCCTTCCATCAACTTCTCAAACATCCCAGGATTTCCTAATTATCATAATGGTGATGATATATCTGATCATCTACCTATCTTTTGGGGAAATAAGCATGCAGAGGTTCGACATGTCATATCTTTCCTGAAAGTTCTGACTGACTTCAATGTTTTGCATGAAGATAATATGAAGGAGATGTTTGTTAGTACTCTACAAGGAAATGCTTGTAAATGGTATCTCAATGGTCTTCCAAATAAAGGTATTACTTCCCTTTCAAGCTTCCTTAGAATATTCTTGAGGCAGTGGCATATAGGAGAGATTGGCATGGAAGATTTAGACAAGTTATTGGAAAGGTTCCTTTCTGCTTCCTTAATTCGGATAGAGTATCATGAGGAAGACCCTAAATTACCTCGTCTCATCAGGATATGAAATGATAAGTATTGGGTGCTACCTCCAAGAGATCACAATGAAGAAAAAATCATGATGATCTCGTTGAGTTTGTGCATGAAGAGCCATTAATTGAAAATATTGTTGAAGACCCTCCTAATGTCACATCAACAGAGAATATTGAAGATTGGAGACCCTCCCATGATCATTTCAGTGATGAGGATCACATTTGTACTCTAGATCGATCTCAAGATGAAACCATTACAAAAGTTTATGAAACTTATGGTGAAATTTGTAATGAGCATAATGATAATAGTTTACGAGGTTTATTACCTCGTGACATTTTTTCTGAAGAAGATGATTATGATTCGGAGGAGGACAAGTACAGTCAAGAGCATGATACAAGTGATGAGGAGTCTCTTATATCTGACATGAATGATGTGCTAAAAAGTGTCAACAAGGAAGGTCTTCTATCATTTGCATGTGTCCTTGCTTGATTGAAGACACAAAACAGGAAGCCAGATTGATCATTGCCTCTATGCAAAGTTTAAACTTAGGAAAAGTGCATTATGTGATCTAATTTTAATTTGGCCTTTTTTTTCCTGGGAAAAAAAGCGTAATTTTATTTCAACAAAACAAAATTACATTCTACAGATACACTTGTAAAAAAAGTGCATTTCAAGTATAGCATATAGCTTCTGTGATGGAACACATAGTCCGATCTTCAAAATCCCATCCATAAAAGGTTTTTAAATCTAACCTTAATAGAAATAGTAAAGTCAAGAAACAGTCTTAACCATCAAAACCCCATAATACGGTAATCCAAGTATCATACGACTGTAAAAGGATTAGTCATTTGAGTGCAAAGCCATATGGTTCAATAATATAAGCATGAATAGCTGAGTAGACTAGCTGCAACAATATAATATGTTGTATCATATACAAAAAAGGATGTCAATCAATAAAAGGTCTGTGAAAATATTCCTGAGTATTCCCATCTCTGTGTTCCCTTGTCTTCCACTGTCCCATGGCTAGATACAAGCCCTCCTTCGAAGCAGAGTCCGCTTCCTTGTTGATTTCCCAGTAAATGTGTCGACAAGAAAAGTCATCAAACATGAGCAAAATCTCTCTAGCTAACTGTACGATAATATCAAGTCTGATATTTCTGCACAGTTGTGTCCCATTTATCCAGTTAATAACATTGGATGAGTCACCCAGGAAATTGAGTGTTGTTACACCCTTCTCTGCTGCAAGGACCAAAAGGAGTTTAAGGCTCATAATCTCAGCAAAATTATTGCTACCTTCCCCTAACCTAGCTATCATCTCAAAGAAGTGAGTCTTCGAAAGATACAAAAGTGCACCACCCCCATAAACATTATTCTGTGCCGCTCCATCAAAGAAGCCCCACGGCTTCGACCTGTCCAATTTCATAGCAAAAACTTCCCTCTGTCTAATAGCTCTAATATGTTGCGGAAAAGCACTTAGGAAACCACACGCATTACTAGTCGTAATAGCAGGCATACGAACTTTATCTTGAAAACATAAATGATTACATGCTAGCCACACACCCCAAAGAACTAGCAGAGGCAATGCTTCCATCAACATAGAATCTACCCTCGCCCTCCAGCTCGTCCAAGCTTGTAAGATCGACTCCCCCTCCCAAACATAGGGAGCCCGTAAAGAACTCACATACTCTGCCCAAACCGCTTTGATAAAAGCATATTTTAAGAATAAATGGAGAACTGATTCCTCCTCACCTTTGCAAAGGATACACCACCCAAGCCATGCAAATTCCTATGCTGAAGATTGTCCCAGGTTGGGACCTTGTTTTGCAGAACGTGCCAAAGGAAAAGTCTGGTTTTTGGTGGGCTGTTGATCTTCCACAGCTTCTTCCACCACTAGACTGGTTCTCGAAGAAGAAAATCAACACTCAATTTCAAATATCCCCCCTTTGGAGTATAGACACCCCTTGGATCCACATCCCAAACCCATTCATCCAATCTGTCACTGAGCTGAATAAGGGCTTGATTCAAGTCAACAATGTAGCGGCCCAACTCCCTTTCATCTGGAGCATCTAATTCAAAAGTCGATGCTGGTTTCCATGACTGGAACCATCGACGTCCCTGTGTAGGAAAGGCAAGTTGATAGAGATATACGATATCTCGCTCCCTCAGAGCCTCAACCGTTGTAGCTGGGAGAATATGTTTTTGATTACAGCCAATCCATGGATCGACCCCGATCTGAAACCGCCTTCCATTTCCCACATTCCATGCAAGATTTGAACTAATGATATCAAATGATTTCACCACTGCTTTCTAAATGACTGAGCCACCAACATGAGATTTCCTTGGGTTCCGTATCCAGTCTTCTACAGTACCCGGTGCAAGATACTTTTGTATCATGACTTTTGACCATAGGTTTTTCGAACTGATAAGTCTCCACCCCCCCTTAGCCACTAGTGCCCTAGCAAACAGAAAAATGTTCTCAAGTCCCCAGCCTCCCAAACCTTTTGGAACCGCAATCCTTTCCCATCTAACCCAAGGAGTCACCTGTGCCTCTTGTTCCCCACTCCACAAAAATTTAAAGCAGATTTTTCTTGCTTTTTCCAAAATGCTCTTAGGAATCCAGGTAAGGGTTATCCAATAGACTGGGATAGCTTCTAGAACTGATTTCACTAGAACCAGACGCCTAGCTCGAGATAACCACTTATGACTCCAAAGTTTCAGTGTTTTTTCCAATTTTCCAATGAGCCAGTTCTAGTCCTTCTTTAGGTAGTCATTTGGTTTTAGGCAGAACCCCAGGTATTTCAAACCAACATTAATATCCACCAGCAAGAAAGGGAAGTTTCTGTTAAGAGCACGAGATTCTGCCACTATCAAGAGATGTGCAGTCACCGAAGACTTCCCCTCATTAATTTCCATCCCCGTGGCCACTAAAAAGAGCACCAGGATATTTTTCAAAGTCTTGATATCCCTTACCGAGCCAGAACAGAAAATAAGTATGTCATCTACGATCAATAGATGTGTCAAGTGCCAATGATGGGATATTTGAATGCCCACTAGGGAGCCCTGCACAGTGGCTTCTTTGATGGCCCTACTTAAACCTTCGACCACCAATAAAAAGAGTAATAACGGACATCCCTGGCGTAACCCCCTCTTAGCATGAAAGAAAGGAGATGCCGCCCCATTGATCAGAACCGAAAAAGAGACTGTTGTGATAAAGCTCATGACCCATCTGATAAAACCAATACAGAAACCAAGATGAGTCAAAAGCATATAGATTATATAACCAACTTACCTTATCATATGCTTTGGATAGATCAATCTTCAAAACAACCCCCTTTTAACTTTTTAGTCTTCATGCTGTGCATACCCTCCCGTGCCACGCCAATGGCCTCATGAATCTGTCTTCCTTCCAAAAACCCAAATTGTTCTTCAGAGATATGATTGGAGAGTATGTTCTTGAATCTGCGGGCAATAATCTTTGTGACAACCTTGTAGACACAGTTGCATGGAGAAATTGGTATAAAGTCATTCAAAGAAGAGGGGTTATCAACTTTTGGAATCAGAGCAATGAAGGTTGTATTAAAACTGGCTGGAATCCTCCCTGATATGTGAGTATCCTCCACAAATTTTAGCAGATCTCCCCCAATAATATTAAATAAGCCCAAAAAAAATTCAATAGTCCATCCATCCAGCCTTGGACTCGTATCCTTCTGAAAACTAGAAAGTGTAGCCTTTAGCTCCTCTTCACTAATAACCTCTATCAGGTCAGCATTGTCTTCCTCGTTCACAAACCTTGGGAATTTTTGTGCCACCCTAATGACTTCAGCAAGAGAAGCTTGTGGAGGAGCCTTGAAAAGATTCTTGAAATGAGCCACACCAATATGAGCCTTTTCTTCAAAAGAGGAATGTGCTTCTCCTTGTTCATCTTTTAAACTCTAGATAGTATTAGCGGCTTTCCTCCCCCTAGCATATGCATGGAAAAATTTTGTGTTATCATCTCTGCAATCCAGCCAAATGGCTCGACTCTTCAAACGCCAAGTCTCCTCCCTTTCCAGTAATAAAGAAGCTCTTCTTCCTTCGATCCTGAGAAGATGAGCCTTCAACTCTCGACTCATCATCCCCCCCCCCATCCGAATCCGAAATAGACAGGATCTCCTCCTCAACTAATTTCAATTCCCTATCTTCACGCCTTCTTTTTTCAGCCGCCCAATCCTTAATAGCCCCTTTTACCCTTCTGAAATTGTCTGCAAACTGGAAAGCAGCAGTTCACACTCCTTCATGATTAAATGGAATCCATAGGTTAGAGAGGAGCTTTGTAAAAGATTCATCATTTAGCCATGTCCTATTAAACTTCAAAGGGCTAGGAGGTTGAGTTGGACCATTCTTGAGTTCAAGAAAGATAGGGAGGTGATCAGATAGCCCACCACATCCTACCCACTGCTTGAGGTAGTGTGTCCTATCCAACACTTGTTCAGCCACTACAAATCTATCCAGTTGCTTTGCCACACGCCCATCACCCCATCTATTGTTCCTCCAAGTGGCCTTCAGTTTAATGGGCTCAATATCAAGCCAGTTCCTCTCAACCAGCTTCTCAGTAAAGTAATCAGTCAATATGTCCGCTCGGGCATGAGGCCCCCAAACCTCAGCTTGTCCCAAAGAAAAATTTAAATCTCCCCATAGAATCATCGACTCATCTCGGAGGAAAGGATTATTAAACAGGGATTCCCAGAAAGGAACCCTTTTTAAGTAAGGACCATATACATTGACCACCATGAAAGAGGTCTGTATATCCAAAGCCTGTACATTCAAACCCAAAACAGACTCCATACCCCAAATCGAGGTAGCTTTAATAGTTCTCTCATTCCATCCCACAGCTAGACCACCCGAGCAACCTCTGAGATCCAATGTTGCAAAAGTCCAACCTGGGAACCAATTTTCCAACCTTCCCTTCACCACATCACCTAAACTTAAAGTCTCCTGCAGCATAATAATATCTGGGTGCTCCAAACTCACCACCCGTTTGAGTGCCGATCTTTTATGGGGAACAACCAGACCCCACACATTGAAAGACATGAATTTCATCTCCGACCCCTCTTTTGGTCACGCACCGCTCTAAGTGCCCGTTCAATGGATTGTTGTTTTCCCTCCACAAGATCTTTTTTCGCTTTGGATTGAGCCTTTGCCAGGTGAGACCGTCGTCCCCTACCCCTGGGGGTTTGTCCAGGATCCAACCCTAAACCCCCCGTGGTCTTGGAGCCAAACCTAAGAAAATAGCCCATTTTTGGAGATTCTGATAGAGGAGAGGTGGGTATTTCCCCCTCTCAGACAGGGGAGGGGGTTTCTAAGGGCAAGGAAGTCAAGTCAGCAGAGGGTTCTAGAATAGTAAGAGGAGCCAAAACTAAGGGAAGGGACACCGAGACAGCTACTTCCGAAGGAGCAACCAAAGGGATAGACAGGGAAGACTCCTCTAGGGTCAATAGCAGAGAAAGACTTCAAAAACTGTTTTGGCCAGGAAATGTTCAAGTTTCTGAGACTCTCAACCCAATTCAGACCATTACGATTAACATAACTAGTAAAAAGATTCAGAGAAGGAGAAGGGAGGAGAGATGCAGTACCCGGGAAAGGTAGACCCTCCGACGGTATAGGTTCAGTTGAAGGCCCCCCAACCACCATCGGCAAATCTAATGCATCCTCTGCATTGCAAGTCGAAGCATCCACAACCACCGAGTGCTGTGATGACTGTTCCATAGGGGGCATGGACACTGATGTAGAGATGCCAATACCCCCATTCCGCCCTCCCACCTAATGACGACGACCATTCAGAGTACGCATCGCCATCTTGCAATCTGAGATCGGGTGCCCATAGGGGTGGCATCTCTGGTAGCGAAAAGGTAAATTCTCATAATCCAGGGCCTGCTGATAACAATAAATACCCTTCCAAAGGTTCATTTTAGCCGACAAACCTTCCCTCACATTCAACCGAACCAGGATCTTGGCGACCCGCTGATTCAATGACTCTCTGAAGGATTAATCAGCTTCCAAGAAATGACCCAGCAGATTCCCTATATTCCAAAAGTGAAAATCAGTCCAGTAATGTAGCGAAAGCCCTGGCAAACGGACCCAAATCAACATCACATCAATCCTCTCCCTGCTAGCATCAAACATCGAGTCCCAGGGTTTAAGAAAGAAAGGGGTATGATCAAGGGACCAATTTTGGGCAAGGACCTTCTGAACCAGCTCAGCCTCGGCGAAATTGAATGCGAACCAACCCATTGCCAAAATCACCAAAGTCGGGACTGAGCCGAGGATAACATATGCCAATTTTCTTCCTTATCCATTGTCTGTTTTGTAAAGGTTCTCCCTAGTGCCCGGCCCACTAGAGTCCTCTCAGCCATCAATGCTGCCTCCTCCCATTCAATATCCTCTCCCAACGTATAATTTATGGCCACCGACTTACGAATCCAGTTTTTTCTAGGTTTTGTAGCACCCCCTCTGTTCCCAGCTCTGTCAGCTTCCATCGACCTGTTTCCCCTCCTTATCCCTCCCTCCCTTCCAGTACCAAAACTCCCATGTACAGAGTCAAGGGATGGTAGAACCCCCAGCAAACCTCCTGCACCCCTCACAAAATCCACAGCACCGGAGGCAGAAGACCCACCAGACCAGCCTGCGATTGCTGCCTTTTCCAGACCACCAGCAACTCGTAGATCTTTGGTACTACAAAAAACCGACGGGAGTGAGGAGAAAACCTCAGCATCCTCCCATTGCGACCCACAAAGTGCCGATTCCACAAAACCCGCTTCATGAAAAACCCCCACCGCTTTCGGACCAGAAGGATTTAGTTGTAGATCCGGCAGAGAAGAAGCAGAAAACGCCTCTCCGCATTTTGCAACCCTCGGGAGTGATGAGTTCACTGCCTCGACAACTCCGCCTGTTAGGGCTTCCGCCGCAACGAATCGAAGGAATAATCCAACAAATGTTCACCCTCCATAACTAAAAGGTAAAAGGTGAAAACCCTAACAACTTATCCTCGGGTAAAAAACGGCAGCACCGAGAGAGCTACCTGTTGCAACCCACAAGAGTCTCCAAAAAATTAAAAACACTGACTACTACCAAGCGAAAAAGGGAAGCCGGTCTAACATCTAACCGTACGGCCTTGTCGTATAGTCAAAGCAACCCCCCCACACGCCATGAAATTTCACCTGTGCAGGCCACCACCTCCTCATCAATTTTAATTTGACTTAATGGAGGCACTAACGTGATCTAATTTAAAAGTGCATTATGTGATCTAATTTTAATTTGACTTAATTTGACTTATTGGTCCCCTCTTTCACCCTTTTGCATAGTAATGTACTCATCTTTAGTTTTTATTAGGGTTTATCCCTTTCTAATCACTCCTTTTATTTGACTTTCATATATTTCTTTTGTCACTTAAGAGTTTCCTTGACATTCCAACATCACTATTTTTGGCTTGTTGTAACTTATACTCTCTAATCCCATTTCCTATTTGGTCACTTTGTGGACAAATAATATTATCTTATCTAGCCAACCTTTAGTGTAGTATAGGGTTTTGGGGAGGTCTTTGGTCTTGTTCAAATTGATGGAGTGTTTGGTCTTATTTGAATGTTATATTAAAGTTGCTTTTCTTATTTTATTATGTCTAATATCAATTATATGTTCATTTAACCTAACTTTAACAGATCGACTATTTGGGTCAGTGTAGGTAATGCCACAAGAGTAGGCAATTTCCTAGACCCCTTGGGTTTTGAGATTTTGAAAAAGGCCTTTAATTGGTTTGATGAAATTTCTAAGGGTTTGGTAGGGGCTGAAGACAATATTAATGATTTTTCTTAAGTATTTCAAGTATGTTAATTGTATTTCCATGGATAAAGGGAAGGGCAGCTCAAGTTACCTCATTTTCATGAGGGTGACAGGGGTTTGGTTGTCTAGATTTATGGAGTGCTTTCTTGGTCTGCTTGGTAGAGTAGTCATTGAACCCTTAATTTCAATTTTTTACATTCTTAATTTCTTTCATTTTTAAGCCAGCCTTTGTTTCTTTAAATTTTTAAAAATAAGCTGACCTTAACGTTTTAATAAGCTGATTTATATTTATAGTCCTAAATCTGCTGTTGTTATTTTCAGTTCTGATGATGGGTGTTTGATTTTACTTGAAATGTTATCCTTTAAACCTTCATGCAGTGTGTTCCCCAAAACATATATGACAAATCTATCACTGGTTAGCTTGTAGTCTTTTATCTTTAATTTTGAAGCTGTAGTTAGATTTACACTCTTAAATATTGCACCCCCTTATATCCATGTATGTTTGTAAATATAGTACAAGATAGGATGAGCCTATGAATAACAAAATCATGCCCATTTTGTAGCAGAAATTCTGGTTACCTTTGATTAGTCATCAATAAAAGTCTGCTGGTTTCTAGATTTAAATAGGTAATGCCATTTTCTATTTTCGTTTATTCTATTTAACTACTATCCCTAAATCTTTTGTTGGGAATGTTTAAGCAATTTTCTTGTCACATATTCATTGCATGTACATAGTTAAGGTGGCTTGGAAGCTTTTTCATCCTTCATTGTAGGCTTTATACTTTCTGATGCTATGATGCTATAGTGTACTACAGAGGTACCCTTCCAAATTCATTGGTTGTTGCCTTGCCAACCCTGCAGAAGATGGAAGTGGGATTGGTGAACTAGAAAGCCTTGTCTTGAAGGTGATATGAACTTAACTTAGTACCTATTTTCCCTAGCATTGTAGAATCATTTTATGTATCGTTATTTTACTTTATAGTTAAGATTGTTTGCACTGGCTATGACTCTTTAGCAATTTTGTATCTTAACATGCAATATAAATTTTGATTTTCTTTAAAATTACCTTTATTTGAATACATTTTAAATCATGCATTTGTAAATTGATTGTACCAAGTATTGAATTGACTATACCTTTTGTTTTCCATAGGAGGGATATCGAGCTGTTCGTTTCAACCCATACTTATGGCCGTCTGGACAAAAGGTTTTTATTTAAACTATTACTCAATTTTGCTACAATATCTTGTTGAAGATAGAATGCCTTAAACCTAGAAAATCCACTAGGAGGATGAAAATATTATTTGATTTCCTAAAAGTTAAAAAGTGTTCTAAATCTCTTCCCTTGAGATAATTTTCTATAGGCTAAAATAGTTTTGTAGTTTAAAGCATATAGTTTGCTGTTACAGATGACCAATGAGATTGGCATGGCGATGTTTGTAAAATCAGGAGAGCTTGGAGTTCCTGTAGGCTTTATGTGCTTCAAGGTATGAAATATTATTTTGATTTGTTGTTTCTACCTTGGTTGAAAGGCTCAATAAATTCTCTACTAAGCATACATATGTTTTTAAATTGTATAATGGACTACGACTAGGTACTAGCTAACAAGTAACAATGCAAAATCTCACACACTCATCTTTCGAAAGCCGATGCCTTCCATTAGTTTCTTTATTTAAATGTAGTATTGCAAAGTGAAATGTTCTCAAGGGCTTGTGCTCTTTGTGCTCGTCAAGCTCCTAGGACATGGTAGTCCATTGGGGATGTTTTTCCAAATACTCAATTTGAGGGGATGCTAGGAACACATAGGTAGACATTCCCATAAAAAATGGGATGCTCCTCTTAAAAGGGTATTGTAGGATGCTCTTTGAAAGAAGGGGGACTCTTGGACACTCCCCTTGAAATAGCCCATGCCATACCTTGAAAATGTTTACTTTGAATAGTGTTTTCATCTAGATAGGGGAGCGCTTCATGTGACGTGGAGGATGTTACCACTCATGATGCATGAAGACTTGTACTCATATTGAAGACCCTTTTCAACATGTTGTTTATGGAGAATTTGGTTTGGAGGCCTTGGTTCCAGTTTATGCTTTGTATTTTCTCGTTGAGGATCACATTTGAGGCATCACTACATATTTTGATGCGTGGTGGCAATTGTGGCATCCTTTTACCTTTTGGAGCCCTCATTTGCATTTTTCATACATATTTGTTTATTCAGAGGGCACCTCATACATTTTGAGGTATAGTTAGTGAGTCACATATCTGGAGGCATTTCCATAACATGTAGAAAGATGTTGGAGAGTTTAGGAGTACCCTAGTAACATATTTGGAGGCATTGCTATAGCATGTAGAAATATGTTGGAGAGTTTAGGAGTACCCTAGGTTTTGATGCCACCCATTTATGGTTTATTGCATATCTTAAGGAGTGCTACATCCCTTGCACACATTTTGAGGGTGGTCCATTTTTTAGGATGATTTGGAGGATGAGTTGGTCATAAATGCTCGAGTCAATGTCAAAGCACATTTTTGAGGAAGCCCCTAGCTTAAAGGGAGGCATTTTGCATTATTTAGCATTTCAAGAAATAATAACTACATTCCTTGGAGAATGCTCCTTTGACATGGTATTGTATCATTATTTTATTGGAGTCTGGAGATGGTTTATATGTGGTCCTCTTGATGAGTGTTCCAAGGAAAACTGTGTCTTGAGGCACATGTTTTGAGGGAATCCTACTTTTAAGGGGTGGTTGTAACCACCACTACTCACCTTTTGGACATATACAAAGGGGGCATTAAATGAATAACCACTTTGAGTCCACTTTTGCATACATGCTAAGAAATGGTTACATTTATTGAGGAGTGCTTCACATCTTTTGGCGCATATCCCTAGAGTGCTCCATCTTGAGGCCTTGTGGACATTTAATGGTCATGCACATGGGTCCACAACTCCAAAGTAGAGGCACGCAGTTTGAGGTCACCCTATCTTGAGGGCTTGTTATAACAACGAATGGACCATTTCTTACACATTCACGGATGAAATTCATTTTTTGAGGTCATTTTATTGCTCCGAAGAGTGCCCTAGTTTTGAGGAGCCTTTAAGGTATCATGTCATCATTTCAAGTAAAGATAATGCCTTGTCTTGAGGAGCACACTACTTAGGATGCCTCAACGTCCATGTATGAGGAAAACTTGGTTAAAGGATGAAAATGCCCCATTTTTAGTGGTGCCCCCTTTTCTAGTTGGACCTAGAATTCACTTAATTGTATTTTATTGTAGGAAAGATTCAACTAGATCTTTTTATATACAATAGCTCTCTCATTTGTTTTTTGTTGTTAGATTATTGGAAAATTCCCCTAAACCTAGTTGAAGATCTTGTGGGAGGATGAAGATAGCTGCATCTTTTGTAATGTGAGGTTCATTGTCTCATCCATCATATACTGATTTCTATTGCTGGAAATTACACTTCAAAATCCACAAGGAGCTTTGAATGAGGGACAAGTTTTTCAATGAAGAGATTTCACTTGTTGAGGTTCTCTCTGTTACCACTCAGATTGTACAAGGACTTATTCAGGGGTAAAGATACTGATGATCCAGATGAAGCTCAATGTATTTCTTGTCTAAGCCAGTTATGTAAACTGTATCATTGTATTCATGGTTGTGATGTAATGTATTGAAATGTAATGGTGTAACTGAGATGTATCTTCTATATGTAGAGGGCTAGTTATAACACATACTCAACTCCCCTATGGGGGTCGCACAAATGGAATGTCCCTTCAGTGTTTCTTTAACCAAGAGTTATTTACATCATCACGATCGTAAATGCCTTCACAATGTTGCTTGCTTCATCCTACAAACAACAAGTCTTCAAAATCTGCAAGGACAAGGGCTTCGTCTCGTCATGGAAGTCTCCATGTGAGAACAGAGATGTGCAATAGTAAGCTCCCACAAAATGTCGTGAAGCATGATCTTCAAATTTTTGGGAAAAGGCCTTTATCCTTGACAACGACACTAAAATATTATAGCTAGCTTGAACTAACATGTATAGTGAAAGCCCCAAACAACAATGCTAGTCCAACTATAACCTAGAGGTGTTACCCACTGCCACCTCGATATTCACCTCTTTTCCCTTTCAATTGGCTCTTTGCTAACTGTTACCACCTGAGTTGCATTCAGTTGGACTTTCAAGTGAGCCGCCAAAAGTCCATTCAGGCCTTCCAAGGCCTTTTTTTCACTTTTTTACCACATGTTCATACCCTGTAGGGAGATTGTAAAAAATGTGCTAGCATGGGTTTTTTGTAAAGAACTTGGCTTCCTAGGACTTAAACATCAATTCGGGTATTCCAAGGTGTTTTTTTCCTTGTTAATTATGTGTTGTTGAATAAACGACTTGTAATTTTCAAGTTTTTCACCTACCCCTCCAAAGATGCAATGGTCGTCTTGGTGGTTAAGCCCCGGGAGGTTATTAAAGTTCATGTGTCAATGTATATGAACGTGCTAGACATTATTATTGAGTCATATGGACATGTGCTAGGTCCCCCTATTTTTTTTAAGTTTCATGAAAAATAAATTTTCCCCTAAACTTAGGCTATTTTTTAATAGTTTAATTGGGAAAATAAAAAATGTAATAAAAGTGTAGTCTAGAGTCCGAATTTTCCATGGGGGTGCTCGTTTTCACACTCAAAGCACCCACTTGCGTCTAGACCCACTTTCCTAAGTTTTCGAGTAAGTATTTGTCTCCAAATTTGAATTTTACTTGAAAATGGAGAAAAATACCAAAAAACTGGAAAATAAAGGAAAAAGACAAATTCCTTAATCAGTGGAAACATGTCAAAGACATGTTCGGAGTTCAGGGAAGTTAACTAAACATCAAATAAGAGTTAACTGAGGATTCTAATAGACATTCGACATCAAATCTAATCGGTATGAATTTGCCAGATTAAGGGGACGTTTTTCTCCTCAGAAGAGGGCGCAGTTGCTCATGTGGCACCCATCCGACATGTTTTGGTGATCCCAAAGAGGGGCTGTTCCCACCTCCTGAGAGGTGGCGCATTTTTCTCGAGTGTTGTTGCCACCTTACACACCTAGGGGGAAGCGCAACATAAATCTTCAAGCTACTTGGTGTGTCCTTGGGGGCAAGTCTCGAGTTAGGTGCTGTCACATGATCCCGACTCATCCGTTTAGGCCACTCCTAATGGAGCCAAGGGGGGTAGTCCCTACGAAAGAGTTTCTAAGCCTCTTGAAGTTTATTAGTTGTTTTAACAATGAAGTAAGTTTTTTAGGAGTTTTTCGTATTAAAATTTCTCAGAGGTCTCCATTTGCTCTAAGAAGTTTAGATACTAGACACGACTACAATATTCACTAATTCTAGATGAAACACTTCTATCTAAATTAGAATTTGCAGCACATAAACATCCAACAATCACATAAATGACTCGGAATTTATCTTGGAAACCCAACTTAGGAAATCCAGCTTCAGAGGAGCTTATTAGTACATAATGAGTTAGATAAACAACAGATGAACCTAAAGGGCCAAAGCCCTAGATCTGCAGCAATTGCAGCAGTTTCTCTTGGAAAGTGCGTCCCCAGTAGTACACCTTTAGTTGGAAGTCTCAACTCAAACTCTATTAGTCAAAGAATGGTATACTCTTTGTCCAAACTTTGAAAAATGCTCTCTCAGCACTTCAGCTCTGCTTTGCTCTATTTCAGAAGAAGATCCGAGTCTTCAAACACTGAAAATGACCCTCAGCAGTTACAGCTGCATCCTCTCTACGCAAAATACGTCCCAACTAATCTGCTCTCATTCTGTCTCACACTGAACCCTGAAGACCTCTCCCCAGTCACTGATGAAGACCCTCAACTTTGTGGGCCCTCTCAGCCTCACACATGTGCCAAAAGCTGCTTGACGCCACCCACATGTGTGACGTGCTGCTGGTGCTGTTGCTCACGTCCTCCCCACCTGCTGCTCACTCTGCTGCTGCTGCTCTTCAATATCTGAAGAGACTTAGTGAATCACCTCTGACACTGGACGAAAGAAAATAACTCTTCAATCTCTGAAGATCTATCTTCTTTGCTTCCTGAAGAATGTGCCCCCAGATGTTCCAGCAGTATGCACCCTTCCCTTTATTTGTGTACCACTGATCCATCATCCAATGAAGTTGAACTCTCTCCTTCTCTGCCAATAACCTTGGTCAAACTTTACCCTCTGACTTCCTTTTATAAGTCACTGAGAAATTAGGTCACCAAAACCCTAATTCAAGTTCCAAAACCCTAATTTTACTTTCATGCAAAATTACTCGTTTGCATCTTTCCTTGTTAATATTTGAACACTTCCTTTTAACGAGGAAAGTGTTTTGGACAACTCCCATTTTGTCCAAAGACTTTGTAAGAATATCTGCAACCTGTTCATGTAGGCAAATATTGAAGCTTAACTGCTCCCTTTTCAACATGATCTCGGATGAAATGATATCTAATCTCGATATGTTTGGACCTATTATGAAATACTGGGTTCTCCTTAAGTTTCATGCAACTCTGATTATCGTAGTAGATCACACTTGCCTCCAACTGAGAATCAAATATACTCACCAACATCTTGTGAAGCCAAATAGCCTTGCAGCTAGCTAGACTGGCTTCCATGTATTCTGCTTCAGTAAAGCTCAATGTTACCGACTTTTGTTTCCTGCTAAACCATGGCACAACTGCTCAACCCAAGATGAAACAACAACCTGAAGTACTTTTCCTTTCCACAACATTTCTAACCCAGTCAGAATCTGTATGGCCAGTGAACCCTATTCCATCCCTCCTCTCATAGTTCAATCCATAGTCTACAGTACCTTTAAGGTACTTGAGCACATGCTTTGCAGCCACCCAGTGCTCTCCCGGGCTCCGCCATTTACTGATTTAAGGTGTTGACTGCATAGCTCAAATTAGGTCTAATGTTAACCAAATACATCAAACATCCTATTAGCTGGCGATACTTGGTTGGATCAACCAACTCTCCCTCAGAAGTCACTAACTCCTTCCAGTTGGCAGTCATAGGTTTGCAATCCTCCATCTGAAACCTTTTCAAGATGTCAACTCCATATTTTCCTTGCCCTAGAAAAATATGCCCATCCTCCTGCCAAACCTCCATGCCCAAAAAATAGTGCATTATTCCGATGTCTTGCATCTCAAACTTTGAAGCAAGATCTTTCTTGCACCTAGCTATGAGTTTCTCTGCTCCTGTAATAAGCGAGCCATCAATATACAGGACTAGAATGAGAGTATCCCCTTTGACTATTATGAAGTAGAGGTTGGGATCTGCCTCGCTCTTTTGAAACTCCATTTGCTACAAGTAGGCATCTATTTTTGAATACCAAGCCCATGGAGCTTGCTTCAAACCATACAAGGCTTTCTTCAGCTGACACATGAGAATTTCTTCCATTTTCTTCAAAACCCATTGGCTGCTCAATGTAAACTTCCTCTTTTATAACTCCATTCAGAAATGGTGACTTCACATCCATCTGATGGATCTTCCATCCCAGCTCTGTAGCAATGGAGATAATAGCTTTGATTGAAGTGTATCTAGCAACAGGTGCTAAAGTCTCATCATAATCAATCCCCTTGACTTGAGAGAACCCTCTCGCAACAAACTTAGCTTTATACTTCTTAAAGCTTCCATCTGCAACATATTTAATCTTATAGAGCCATTTGGAAGTCACTACAAACTTCCCTTTAGGTCTTGGGACAATTTCCCAGACATCATTTTTCATGATGGAAGCATACTCTTCCACCATGGCATCTCTTCAGACTTGCTCGCCTACTACCTACTCATAAGAAGATGGGCTTAGACTCACTAATATTGCTCACCATAGCTACATAACTACATAATCTCTCCGATACCTTACTGTATCTAGCAGCCCTCTTAGGAGTTCCTACTGACTGAGCTCCCTTCAGGATTTCTTTAAGCCACTTAGGCTTCCTCTTTACTGAAGTATATTCCAGAGAAGAGAAGAACTCATCCTTGTCCCAATTCATAGCTTGAGATTGGGTTCCAGAAGCATAGCTCCGGTAGTTCGAGACCCAGTCGCTTGAGAACCTGAACCTGCTGGACCACTACCTTGTGTCTCTGCCCCTGAGCCTGTACCTATACTTGAGGAACCTGTCACCCCTAAAACCTGTGACCTTGAACTTTGAGTAGTTGTGCTCTGACTCGTATTCTCCCGAGGAGTGGAAGCTTGCTTCACCCCCTTGTCCAACTCACGATATTTCCTGAAGGCATTGTCCTCAAATTTCACATCCCGCTTTACAACTGTCTGTTTTATTGAAGAAATATATATGCGGTAGGATTTTGAAATCTCGTCATACCCAACAAAGATATCCTTCTTTGTCGTGGGTTCCAACTTTGTCCTTTTCTCAGAAGGAACATGAGAGTAGGTAAGACACCCAAATATCTTGAAGTGCCCTACTTTAGGTTTCTTCCCTTAGTAGGCCTCTTCAGGAGTCTTACTTCCCAAAACTTTATGGGGACCCCTGTTTTGAATATACACAACCGTGTTACATGCCTCTACCTAGAGAAAGAAAGGGAAGCCCTGATCATGCAGCATAGATGTTGTTGCACAAACTATTTCTCAATTCTTTCTCTCTGCCACCCCATTTTGCTGAGGTGTGTAGGGTACAGTCAACTGTCTCTTGACTCCATCTTGAACACAGAAAGCATCAAACTCCTTAGAGGTATTGTTATCAGATATATATTTTGCAGCTGGGCTACCATGATGCAACATACATACTTGTCTCTTATTCTATTCTGAGCTATTTTTCACATGGGGTATTAGCATGGATCATTACAGCTTCATCCATTCCAGAGCCTTGTTCATAAGATTTTTCTTGCCAGGACTGAGATTCATCAGTCTATTGAGATGCTTTTGGTGATGACCTAGTTCATTTCAGCAGAGCAGTAGATCGTATATGTTACACATAGTTACAGAGGGGCCCTATCAGTTGGAGACAGGTATATATGGCGAGATCAGGTATATGCTTCCATAGTTTGATTTTTCTCTATGTTGTATGCCAAACACCTATGCTTGTCTTGTTTGGATGATTATGGTGACCTATGCTTATATATGTGTGTACTAATGCTTGAACTTGTGTTATGATTAATCGAAGGACTTGTTGTGAAGATTGTTGCTCATGCCATGCTTGTCCAAATGGTAAACCTTAGTGTTAGGTTGGTTTCATGTGTCACTTGTCCCCGTCCATCTAGTTCACCCATTATTGAAATTCATCCCATGACGTAGACTGACTGAGACTTATGAGATTGAAGAACTTTTCCCCATCTTGACCCTTATACATGATAGACTCATGTTGTTTTGTGTCTTTGGCTATGAAGTATGTGGCTTGGCCAGTATTGCTAGGTTCATTGGGAAGTTCTCCTTTAGTCCTCAAAACAAGTGCTCCACCAAATAGCGTTGCTAAACACTAAATCCATCGGAATGTATAAAAAATATATCAAAAGGATGCAAAAGTATAAAAAGTTTAAAAGGTAGTTAGTGGCCAAGGGGTTGAGCACTCATTCTTTGTATAATGTAAGGCTCATTTGCCCTCCATAGAAGTAGTAGGGAGAGGCAAACTCGTCGGGGCTATGGACTGCTCGCTGGCAGCGGGTATAGGCCTTAGTCATTTACTGGAGCCCAGAAGGCTTTTCAGGGCACCTGCTCTTGTAGGCTGGATACTATATTGCGAAAAAGAAAGTTATTGAAAAAAGAAGATCAATGGTCAAAGGATGAGCACTCACTCTTTGTATAGTGTTCGACTCATTTGGTCCCACAGGGCAATAGGGTGAGACTAGCCTGCAAAGGCTATGTATTTGTCAATACTGGAGACCAGAAGGCTTCCAGGGCACATGCCTTTGAAGGTTGATCTATGTTGCAAATAAGTGCAAAGGAAAACTTGCTAGAGTCTAGAGGAAACAAGCCCAAGTACTTTATCCATCTGTGAGACACCTCCTTTCCCTATTGTTATCTGTCATGTACATGTCATTTTGGTTGAGTGTATTGGTTATCATTCAGAGAGATCACTTAGTCAAAGTCAGTTAGAAGTCATTTCCCTTTCCCTAGCCTTGCTTTTGATCCTCTCCCAACACTAGCACATTGTGTACACTTTGTAAGTATGGCATGAACAAGCAGACTTCCAAAAGGTTCTAAGATTTTTCAGAAGCACAAGTACATTTTACTTACTATTATTATTATTGTCACCATGATTATGAATAGCATGATTTAAGCTTGGTTTTGACATACACCATTGGAGCATTTCTTACCCTGGATGCTTACAGGATCATATGGATACAGTTTCTCACCTTCAGTTTGGATACTTTGACTTGGTAAACCCAGTTGACCAAGTCAAGCACGATTCCCAAGGTAGTGACTTAAAAAACAACATGGCTTATATTTGTTCCAGACATGCCCAAGACCAATACTGCGTGTTATCCACTAATTTTGCACTTAGTGGATTTTCAGTGAGCCGCCAGAGTATTGAACAAGTACACTTGTTCATGATCAGAATTTAGAAGTCCACCAACGTTTTTTTGGGAGTCTATTCAAAATTTTTTGTAAATACATGTTCATACCCCCTTGGGGATTGAGTTGTTAGGAGAGGTGGCATCTACCTCTCCAGTTCTACTTTAGATTAGCTCAGTTCAAGCTCACTTAAATCCGGCTTGATCTTCAGTTCATAAATTCTCCCCTGGGGCTTGGTTTTTGTATAAATACGAGGCCTTCTTCCTCTTTCCATATGGAAGCAAGGAACCTCTTCTCATGTACTATTGTTGTTTATTTGCATAATATTGAGACTTTGGAGGTCCATTGGTGTTGATGTTCATGCTGAATGGTGTATGCTCATTGAGGTAATATTGTTCTTGTTGTCCGCCGATTGCACACCAGCAGCAGAAACTTTTCGAAAGCTGTCTCCTCACTTGAGAAAGTGGGAGAGGTGCGACCTTGGGGGCAAGCACAGAGCTAGGTACTGTCACCTACTCCTAGCTCCTCCGTTTAGGCTTGTTATCTCCCAAAATAAAATAAATTTATTTTTGATAGTATGAAGAATTTAAATGATGCAATGAAGGATATGAAGATCACTAACAAATTTGAAGACCTCTATTTTTTATGCAAATTTCACAAAGTTGTGGCTTGGGTGGCTTGGGCGAGGATCAGAACATCTCATTAGCCACCGAAAGATGGAAGATAAATAAAAAGGTGGAAGACCCCTTCAGCAGTTAGGCGTATTGCTAAAATTTTTACTGCCATCGGAACACTTTTTAACAGTGATCGGAGCTTGAAAATATAAAGGGTCGGCGAGTTAGTCCACTACGACGTCGAAACGGTGGAAGACTTATAGACTACGGCTTCCGCGAGAAGAGGAAATCGTTGGCGATCGGAAGGACTAAAGACAAATCGTTGGAGAGTTTAGAACCAAGTAACTCCGCGGTAATCAGAAGTTTTAAAGATTACAGATCGGCGAGATAAAGCTAAAGGTTTACGCAGTGTCAGCGTTGGAATTTTAAAAGACTAACGATCGTCGAGCTAAAGCTAAAGGTTTCCGCAGTGTCGACGTTGGAACTTTAAAAGACTAATGATCGGCGAGCTAGTTCCCTAGGGAGCCGCATCGGCGGGAAACAAACTGACTACGGCTTCCGATCAATGACAATAGATGAACATATCGGTGATTGAAGGGTCTAAAGACTAACCATCGGCGAATTAGTCCTCTAAGGAGCCGAAACGGCAGGAAACCAAATGGCTACGGGTTCCGCCACAACATAAAACATCGGCGATCGGAGGGAATGAAAATTTTGGCGTCGGAGGTGCTAAAGACTAATCGACGGCAAAATATTTCACCGCGGAGCCGCAATTGCGGAAGGATGAAAGACTACGGCGTCCGATCGATGACAAGGAACATTCCGATAAGCGCGACAATAGATGAACACTTCGGCGATCGGAAGAACTGAAGACTACGTAGCGGAGGGACAAGGCCGAAAGGTTCCGAACGTCGGTGATGTGAAGAACTAAATACCGCCGAAGTCAAGAAGCAGAAATCAGAACTTGAAAACACTAACTGGCGGCGAATTAGTCCGCTAAGTAGCTGCAACGGCGGAAGAAAAATAAACTACGGGGTCCGCGAGCAAATGAAACTTCGGCGTCGGAGCTCGAAATCACTAGCCGTCGGCAAGATAATGAAATGGGGAGCCGCAACGGCGGAAGAAAAACAGACTAAGGCTCCCGATAAAGGAAAAAGTTTACTACACTTCGATAAGCGCGACAATAAAGGATCATCGACGATTGGAAGGCATACAGACTA
Organism: Pseudotsuga menziesii; assembly: GCA_001517045.1. Taxonomy (NCBI): domain Eukaryota; kingdom Viridiplantae; phylum Streptophyta; class Pinopsida; order Pinales; family Pinaceae; genus Pseudotsuga; species Pseudotsuga menziesii. The sequence goes on along the minus strand of LPNX011092477.1, from coordinate 24,700 downwards.
CAGATCGACGAGTTTTCAACGAAACATCTTCGCAGTGTCGGCGGCATAGAGGACTAATGCCTCGATTCTGTCGCAAATCAACTTCTGACAGCAATACAATGAAATTTAGTTCGTTTCACCTCCCCAACTGCGGCAACAATGAGACTTGGGGCGTCGATGGAACAAAGGAAAAAGCCTTTGATTAGCGACCACGGCGGTAAACTGTGGAGAAACAGAGACTTGGAGCGTCGAAACTACGGAAAAATAGAGACTTGGAGCGCCGAAACTGCAGAAAAATAGAGACTTGGAGCGCCGAAACTGCGGCGACACGATAAAGAAAAATCCAACGGATTAAATGAGGAAAATCACTTCAGTTAAACGTCGATACACTGGCTGTTGGCGGCAATTCCACAGCGAACCAGCAGTGGTGGTTATCAGCTACTACTTCAGTCATTAAAAGACGGCTTAGTGAACTAGATCTTCACAGTAAATAAACAAACAGTCAGCAAGGGTTTGAAGCCCTAATTTGGAAAAACTATTACTTCCAATTAATTTTGTGTAAAACAGATTGGATTTTCAGGATCTGTAAATTTTGTAAAAGGCTATAAAGCCCATGATTATTTGATTAATAAGGGTTCGACTCCGGGGATTTATGAACCTGTTCCATTATCAAGCGTCTCATCTGGATTACTCTAAGTATAAGCTCTTTTGTTGTGATTTGTTCAGCCATCTCTTTCTTTACTGTGTTTATTGCTTGAATGTGCATTTAGGTAATTTTCAGATTTATTAAAGCACTGATAGCTATCATCCTATTGGTTATTTAGTGATATTTGATTTATAAACACCATCTTCAGTAGGATTTAGCCATTTATATGCATGTATTATGTGTGTAAGTCTGCCAGCTTGGTGAGTTCTCCATCTCTGCACCTTTTTGTCAAACTACTGAACAAGTTGTAACTACAAGCCTTGTGATTGAGTGAGCTTCATGCATGTCTTGAGAGTGAGAGGTTATATAGGTTATCCGGCTTGATCCAATTCATAAAAACCCTCAAAACAGTTTAAGTTACCAGGCATCCTCGAGCTACAACCTAGAGGAGTTTCCTGGAGTGATAACAAAGTGGCGCCGTTGCTGGGCAGAGGAGATTGAAGCTCAGCTTCCCTGGGAGATGACATAGGTCCATGCTTTGATGATAGACAGGGCTTGGACATTATTACGGTTGTAATCATCTTTTTGGCGACTCCATTGATAAAAGGTGGCTTCAAGAAGACCAAGTACTAGAGAAAACCCAAAGGGGCCACCATCAACACTCGTTTCAGATCCAGAAGAAATCTTGAGAAAAGCTAGGGCTTTACTAAGACAAACCAGCAGTGCTACACAGAACGCCACATCAGGTATTTCAAGAAATCTTTCTGTTGTTATTTCTTTTGCTGAAACTCTTAATTCCTAGAAATTGTTTATATCATAAAAATCTAGGGCTTGGGCATCTTCAAGCACTGCTGCTTGTGAAGATCCAATTCCTGGTGACTCCACTGGGATAAGTATACCACTGCCTTCTCGACAAATATTTTCATCAGTGCTACCTTACACAACCCTGTCCATACCCATTTCCAATATGGCTACCCCTCAAATGACCAAGATGGAAAGGATCCTAGTAGCTAGGTATGCACCCCTTGTTTTGCCAAATCCTCTCGCAGCCATGGCTACCGGGGATTACCTCAAGTATATGCCTAAGTTTACAGGGGAAGGGGATTTCACTGCTGAAGAACATCTAGAGGCTTTTTATAGTTATGTTGAAAATATAAATATAGGACAAGAAGATGTATGGACCCGAGTTTTTGTGCAAAGCCTAGATGGCCAGGCTAGAAAGTGGTTGAAGGAACTGCCTGTTGGGTTAGTGGCAGGCATAGAGGCCCTAGAGGATATTTTCCTAAAACATTGGGGAGAAAGGAGAGACCACCTCTACTATATCACAGAATTCAGCAACCTGAGAAGAGAAAATGGTGAGTCTGTCTCCAATTTTACCAAAAGATTCAACAACATGTACAGCAAGATCCCCACTGAGATTAAGCCCACCGGTGCCTCAGCTATGATAACTTATGCAAATGCCTTTGACTCTGACTTCTGCCTACTTCTCAGAGAAAGGAGGTCTGCCTCCTTATCACTCATGCAGGATGCTGCCCTAGAGGTAGAGTCAAACATTCTGGCATCTCAGAAGGTCAAAGGGAAGGTAGACAGGAGAAAGCAACTAGCAGACTATGGTGGGTCTTCTGCATCAGAGAACAAGATTGAAAAAATGACCAAACTCTTGGATAACCTGACTGCTGAAATGTCAAAACTGAAGGACTAAGGACATATGCCGGTGAGGGGTAAGGGGCCAAGTGACTTTGCTCCTCGAAACCCAAATTTTGTTCTTTATAGAAGAGGAAACCCCCCTGTTCAGATTCTCAGAAGGGAGAGAAATCAAGGGGAAGACCAGAGGATAAGAGCTCCATTTCAGAACGTTGTATTAGAAGAAGAGCCAGAATTCATTGAAGATGAAGGAGAAGTTGAAGACAATATCCACTGCATGGAGGATGAGGTGGACTATTCTTTTCTGACCCAAGCAAAATATGAAGAAGCCCTGATTGATGAGCAGATCACTGAAGAGGTTGTCTATCAGGCTGATAGTCAAGAAGGTTACCAACTGAGGTCTAGGTTGGTTGCTCCCCTCAAGAAAATGCTGTACCTATCAAGCAGTCTGCTGCATCTGCTAGAAAGGTTGTTGTTTTACCAAAGAAAGTAGCTGTCCCTTCCAAAGCATTGCATAAACCAGCACCTTTAGCCACACTTGATCAAGTCCAACTCAAACCTACAGCTCAAGAGGTAAGATTTCCAGATAAGCTGCATTATTCCTTCAACCTTGAATTTGAAATTCAAAAATTGAAAATCCGTTTCCCTCTAATCGAGTTGATGTAGAACGATGTATTTAAAACCTCCATTCTAAATTCCCTTTAGCCCAAGGTGCACATTGACACTGACTTCGTGAACCTGCAAGATGACAAGCCTATTGTAACCCTGGGCCCCGTGATTGAAGACCTAAAGGACTCCTGCTCGTCATTCTATATATCCTTGAACATCCATGATAAAATCCTCCATAACTGTCCGCTGGATTCAGGAGCCTCTCACAACCTAATGCCAAAAGTTTTGATGGATGAGATCGGCCTCAGCATTACCAAGCCCTACCATGATTTATTCTCTTTTGACTCCAGGAAGGTAAAATGCTTGGGCCTCATCAAAGATCTTGCTGTAAACTTAACCCAGCTACCTTCAAAAAGCGTAATGCTGGACATCGTAGTGGCCGATATTCCCCCAAAATTCGGCCTCTTGCTGTCCCGGTCGTGGAGCAAAAGATTAGGCGGCACCCTCAAGATGGATCTCACATATGCTACCATTCCCATGTTTGGAGGGGAAACTAAGCGGCTGTACAGAGAAAATCAGCTAGCATACATCATAAGCAAAGAGAGCCGCTCAGTGAATCACCCAATTTACACCGTGGACACCGATTTCGGATCCTGTATTTTGCAAATTGATGATAATTAGCAGAAGTCGGTTCATCTCACTGAGCCCACCCGTCCGTGGCCAGAAGAAATCACAACAGCGATCTGGACCATGTATTTCGATGGGGCAAGTGCTCAGAACTCAGCAGGCACAGGTATAGTCTTGATCTCCTCAGCTAATGAGAACGTTCACTTATCTTATAAGTTCGATTTCAAGACCACGAACAACGTAGCGGGATATGAAGCCTTGCTGTTGGGAGTTAAAGCGGCCAAGGAGATGGGGATCATGTGCATGAAGATTTTTGGGGACGCAGACCTCATCATATAGCAGGTCAACAACACTTTTCAGACGAAAAATATCAGATTGAAGGCCTACAGGGACGAGGTATGGAAACTCAGAGACTCCTTTATGTTTTTTGAACTGTCATATATTCCTAGGGATTTGAATCACCTAGCTGATTCCCTGGCTGTCTCTGCAAGTCTGTTTGTTCCCCCCTTTACCCCCTAGACTCAGCTATGATGTTCAGGTCAAGTACAGACCCTCTCTGCTAGACAATGTAAAATTTTGGAGGGTATTTGAAGATGATGGGGAGCTTAGTAAATTCCTTCAGTTAGTAGGTGATTTCTTTGACATACACATAGACCAGGAAAACCTTAACTTGGAGGAATCCAAACAGCTCAAGTTAAAAGATAAAGTGATTGAGCAGAATATAGTCCAATTGCCCAACAACTACATAACCCGAGGTCTAGTACCATTGGAAGAACTGTTTGACCACAATGACATCCCTTTCAAGCCTGCCAAAAGGGAGCTAGATCCTGCTATCCAAGAGCACAACATAGGCAGCCAGAGCCATCCAAAACTGATAAATCTATCAACTGGGCTAATTGCTGAACAAAAGTTTGAATATTGCAGCTTGATAGAAGAGTTTGCTGATGTCTTTGCATGGGAATATAGTGACCTAAAAACATATGACACCAACATCATCTAGCACAGGATTCCTTTGGAGAAGGACACCATTCCTTTCAAACAGAAACTGAGACCCATCAGCCCTCTTCTATTACCAGTGATTAAGAAAGAGATCCACAAACTCCTCAAAGCCAAGATCATAATCCCCATCAGGTATTCCAAGTGGATCGCAAATCTAGTAGTGGTGAGAAAGAAAAATGGAGAAATCAGGTTGTGTGTGGATTTTAGAAACCTGAACAAGTGTTCCAAAAAAGACAACTATCCACTGCCCAAGATGGAACATCTACTGCAGAGGGTCTCGGGGGCCAGGGTCATGTCCTTCCTTGATGGCTTCTCTGGATACAACCAAGTTGCTGTGCACCCAGATGACCAAGAGAAGACTGCCTTTACCACTCCCTGGGGTACCTTCATGTATGCTATAATGCCCTTTGGGCTAATGAATGCTGGGGCTACTTTTCAGAGAGCTATGGATCTAGCTTTTGTAGGGATAAAAGATAAATTTGTGTTGATATATTTGGATGACTTAACAGTTTACTCCCACAGCCATCATGATCACTTGCAGCATTTAAGGAAGGTATTTTTGAAGTGCAGAAGGTATGGAATATCACTGAACCCCAAGAAGTCCCAGTTTGCACTCAATGAAGGAAAGCTCCTAGGCCACATAGTCCCAGCTGAAGGTGTAAAGATCGATCTGGTAAGAGTGGAGGCAATTCAGCAACTGTCAATACCAAGGTCAAAAAGAGACAGTCAGTCCTTTTTAGGCAAGATAAACTTTGTTAGGAGATTCATTCCAAATTTCTCCGAGCTGTTAAAGTACATAACCGCCATGTTAAAAAAGGATGCAGAAATCAAGTGGACTGACCAGGCAATAAATTCTTTTGAAGATATTAAGAAAGCCATCATGGAGGCCCCAACCCTGATTAGTCCCGACTACACCAAGGGTTTTTACATTTTCTCTTTTGCATCTTATGACACAGTGGCAGCTGTACTATTACAAAAGAATGATGAAGGTCTTGATCATCCAATTGCTTTCTTCAGCAGAACCTTGAGAGATGCTGAGCTGAAATATGACCCAATTGAGAAGAAGGCTTATGCTCTCATAAAATCTTTGAAGAACTTCAGAATCTACATTCTCCATGCAAAGGTCATTGCATATGTCCCTTCCGCTGCAATGAAGGATGTTTTGACTCAGCCTGACATTGATGGGAAGAGAGCTAAGTGGATTGCCAAACTCATTGAGTTTGATGTAGAGGTGAAACCCACCAAGCTGGTAAAGGGATTAGGCCTGGCCAAACTCATGGCCAAAGAAAACTGTGAGCTGATGGGAATAAATTTCACATGTGTCGGATCAGCAAAGGTCCAGACTATGGTAGCAGCTGAAACAAAAGTAAACCAAGATCAGAATGACAGTCCACCAGTAGCTGAGAACATATCTTCATGTGAGTGGTACTCAGGTATCATTCACTTTTTGCTTGAATTAGAAGTTTCTCCTAATCTCACTTCTAACCAAGAACGAGCTCTTAAGTTGAAATCTGTTAAGTTTTGCATAATTGACAAACTACTGTACTGGAGGGATCAGTCTGGGATTTTGTTAAGGTGTCTAGATAAAGAGGAAGCAGAGCAGGTCATGCATCACTTTCATTCCAGTACATGTGGAGGCCACCACTACTGGAAAATCACAACCCACAAGATCTTAAAAGCAGGATACTATTGGCCAGCCCTCTTTGCTGATGTATGCACTTTTGTAAGGGCCTGTGACCAATGTCAAAGATTTGTAAGAAAGCAGCAGCTCAAATCCTTGCCCCTTAGGCCTGTTACAGTGAATGGCCCTTTCCAGCAATGGGGTCTGGATTTCATACGTGAAATAAATCCATTTTTCAGTGGACAGCATAAATGGATCTTAGTAGCCACTGACTACTTTACCAAATGGATAGAAGCAAAACCCACCAGAAATGCCACTCATCAAGTCATCATGAGATTCTTATATGAGAACATCTTCAGCAGGTTTGGTTGCTCGGTAAGGTTAGTAACTGATAATGCACAAGCCTTTAAAACTGGGGCATTGGTTAAATTGTGTGAATCAATGGGTATTCAACTAGTGCACTCCACATCCTATTACCCACAAGGCAATGGCCTGGCTGAGTCATCCAACAAAAGCTTAGTCCGAATCATTAGGAAATTGCTAGAGACAAATCAGAAAAGCTGGGATTTAAAGCTTAAGTTTGCCTTATGGGCTGATAGGACGACAGATAAAAGATCCATAGGGACTTCTCCATTCAAACTAGTTTATGGCACTGAGGCCATTTTTCCTATCCAACTCATCCTTCCAGTGCCAAAGTTCTTTCAGGAAGAGGAAGAAGAACCAAATGATATGATGAGAAGGATGATGGATTTGGTGGAGTTACAACAGATTAGGGAGCAAGTGGTAGAAAAATTAGAGGCTCATCAACAGAGGATAAAGGGCATGTTTGACAAAAGAGCAAAGGCAGACAACTTCCAGGTCGGATATTGGGTCCTCAAGTGGGATGCTATCAGATAGGACAAAGGGAAACATGGAAAATTTGACTCTTTATGGATTGGTCCTTTTGTTATAGACCAGGTATATAAGAATAACACCTTCAAATTGCAGAATCATGAAGGTGAAGAGGTATTCGATGGCCCAGTAAATGGGCGGTTCCTAAAACTCTATTTTATTTGAGGCTCTAAGGCCTTATGATTGTAAATTAGTAGATAGTAGGTTGTTTTGCTTTCAGAATAAGACTCCATGCCCAATGTAACAATAAAGAATAGTGTTAAGTTACTTAGTTGCTTTTAGGGAAAGGCATTTTGGTCTAGGGTTCTTGGGACCTCACAAGGAGGTTCCCATCCCCAAGTAGGATTCAGATGTTATCTCCCAAAATAAAATAAATTTATTTTTGATAGTATGAAGAATTTAAATGATGCAAATGAAGGATATGAAGATCACTAACAGTTTTGAAGACCTCTATTTTTGATGCAAATTTCACAAAGTTGTGGCTTCGGTGGCTTGGGAGAGGATCAGAACATCTCATTAGCCACCGAAAGATGGAAGATAAATAAAAGGTGGAAGACCCCTTCGGCAGTTAGGCGTATTGCTAAACTTTTTACTGCCATCGGAACACTTTTTAACAGTGATCGGAGCTTGAAAATATAAAGGATCAGCGAGTTAGTCCACTACGTCGTCGAAACGACGGAAGACTTACAAACTACGGCTTCTGCGAGAAGAGGAAATCGTTGGCGATCGGAAGGACTAAAGACAAATCGTTGGAGAGTTTAGAACCAAGCAGCTCCGCAGTAATCAAAAGTTTTAAAGACTACAGATCGACGAGATAAAGCTAAAGGTTTCTGCAGTGTCGACGTCGGAACTTTAAAAGACTAACGATTGGTGAGCTAAAGCTAAAGGTTTCTACAGTGTCGGCATCGAAACTTTGAAGGACTAATGATCAACGAGCTAGTTCCCTAGGGAGCCTCAACGGCGGGAAACAAATTGGCCACGACTTCCAATCGATGACAATAGATGAACATATCGGTGATCGGAGGGTATAAAGACTAACCGTCGGCGAATTAGTCCTCTAAGGAGCCGAAACGGCGGGAAACCAAATGCTATGGGTTCCGCCACAACATAAAACACGGCGATTGGAGGGAATGAAAATTTTGGCGTTGGAGGTGCTAAAGACTAACTGGCGGCAAAATATTTCACTGCGGAGCCACAACTGCGGAAGGATGAAAGACTACGGCTTCCGATCGATGACAAGGAACATTCCGATAAGCGTGACAATAGATGAACTCTTCGGTGATCGGAAGAACTGAAGACTACGCAGCGGAGGGACAAGGCTGAAAGGTTCCGAAATGTCGGTGATGTGAAGAACTAAATACCGTCGAAGTTAAGAAGCAGAAATCAGAACTTGAAAACACTAACCGGCGGCGAATTAGTCCACTAAGTAGCCGCAACGGCGGAAGAAAAATAAACTACGGGGTCCGCGAGCAGATGAAACTTTGGCGTTGGAGCTCGAAATCACTAGCCGTCGGCAAGATAATGAAATGGGGAGCCGCAACGGAGGAAGAAAAACAGACTAAGGTTCTCGATAAATGAAAATGTTTACAGCACTCCGATAAGTGCGACAATAAAGGATCATCGACGATCGAAAGGCATAAAGACTACGGATCGACGAGTTTTCAACGAAACATCTCCGCAGTGTTGGCGGCATAGAGGACTAATGCCTCGATTCCGTCGCAAATCAACTTTTGACAACAATACAAGGAAATTTAGTTCGTTTCACCTCAGCAACTGCGGCAACAATGAGACTTGGGGCGTCTATGGGACAGAGGAAAAAGCCTCTGATCAGCGACCACGGCGGTAAACTACGGAGAAACAGAGACTTGGAGCGCCGAAACTACGGAAAAATAGAGACTTGGAGTGTCGGAATTGAGGAAAAATAGAGACTTGGAGCGCCGAAACTGCGGCGACAAGATAAAGAAAAATCTAGCAGATTAAATGAGGAAAATCACTTCAGTTAAACGTCGATACACTGGTTGTTGGCGGCAATTCCACAGCGAACCAGCAGTGGTGGTTATCAGCTACTACTTCAGTCATTAAAAGACCGCTCAGTGAACTAGATCTTCACAGTAAATAAACAAACAGTCAGCAAGGGTTTGAAGCCCTAATCTGGAAAAACTATTACTTCCAATTAATTTTGTGTAAAACAGATCGGATTTTCAGGATCTGTAAATTTTGTAAAAGGCTATAAAGCCCATGATTATTTGATTAATAAGGGTTCGACTCCGGGGATTTATGAGCCTGTTCCATTATCAAGCGTCTCATCTGGTTTACTCTAAGTGTAAGCTCTTTTGTTGTGATTTGTTCAGCCATCTCTTTCTTTACTGTGTTTATTGCCTGAATGTGCATTTAGGTAATTTTTAGATTTATTAAAGGGCCGATAGCTGTCATCCTATTGGTTATTTAGTGATATTTGATTTATAAACACCATCATCAGCAGGATTTAGCCATTTATATGCATGTGTTATGTGTGTAAGTCTGTCAGCTTGGTGAGTTCTTCATCCCTGCACCTTTTTGTCAAACTACTAAACAAGTTGGAACTAAAAGCCTTGTGATTGGGTGAGCTTCATGCATGTCTTGAGAGTGAGAGGTTATATAGGTTATCCGGCTTGATCCAATTCAGAAAAACCCTAAAAACAGTTTAAGTTACCAGGCATCCTCGAGCTACAACCTAGAGGAGTTTCCTGGAGTGATAACAATGCTAACTTCTAACGAAGCCAAGGGGGGTAGTCCCTAATAAAGAGTTCTCTATGGCTCAATGTGGTTAAAGTGTTTTAATAGGTTACGGATGCGGATGGGTGTTGTTTAGGAGTTATTGTGATTAAAGGTGTTTGTTTATTATGAATTCGACACATAAGACAAAGCAATCCACGTTGCTATCAAGAGAATTAAAAGATAAACAATAATTCAAGACTTTATAAAAGATGCATTCATAGATAACAATTAAATATGCCAAAGTCAAGTGATCGAGATATAACATTCACGCATAGATTAAAAGATCAATGCCTTTATGGAGTCAACAGTTTGCAACGCCCTAAGAAATAAACAAGTCCTGAAATAAAGCTAGTGGATGTAACGTTGTGCAAGTGCTTCTTGGTATATTTTAAGTGTTTTAAATGTTCTTGCTTATGGTGTCAGCAAAAGGTCTTCAGTAGTTGGGAAAATATTCCAAGTTAATCTGTTGGAGACATGACGGCTTGCCCAGTATCCTAGGCTGGTATCGCGAAGATTGACCAGCTAGCTGAGAAGCTTAGATAGCGGGGAGTTCCAGCGCCTCTACTAAGAAGAGCTTTGGAAATTTTCTACAACGCCGGTGCGTTGGTTATGGGGTTAAGTTTTATTATGGTTCTCTTGCAAGATTAAAATCCAATGCCGTTTCTGGGTACTCCGATTTTTAAGTCGGTCAGAGCATACTCCAGCAAAGAGACAACGAAGTTAATTAATTATGGGAGAGTGAGTTGCGAATTTTATTAAGTGAATTAATTAAAACTCTTCTACAGAGAGCGCTCTTGACCTTGTCTTATGACAAAAGGTTGAAGAGACTTAGCTAATCTAAATGCCTAATACAAGGATATGCAAGTCTAACTTTGCTCTCCAATAGAGAGTGCTCTTGACTTGGGTTATGACAAGTTCAAGATACTTAGTTAATTAATTGATTGAAATTAAAAGAAAAATACAAAACTAAACTACCCAAGAGTCTCTTTTAGGTTTTTTAGGCCCTAATCGGGAAAGCATGGGGGTAAGTAACAAATCAACAGAAAACAAAAAGCAAGTCTCCGATAGAGAGCACTTTTGATCCACCTTATGGTGAGATTCAAGAGATTTTGGTAATTTTTAGGGTTTTGCAATATTATATCAAAAGGTAAGCAGAACTAAAACTAGCTAAGTGAATAAATAAGGAAATTTTTAATTTTTTCTATTTTATGCAAGATGGACCTTTTAGAAATAAACTATATAGCTTCAATGAAAAACACAACTCTAACAATTTGAAACTATTCTATCCTACTTTTAGCAATTTATGAAACAAAGCATGAAAATGAGGAGACGATACAAGCTTCCCCCAAATGGGGGAAGAGGGGTGTGGAAGCCGTAATCCCACTTGCTCTTTATTAATTTGTTCACAATGCTTTCTTTTGCTGCCTTTTTTGTTCTTTTCTTATTCCTGGAAGGCCTTTGGAGCAATCTGCAGAAGGGGGAAAGAAGAAGAGGGAATTTATGATTTTTTAGGGCTTGATTCCTCAGAATTTCGCCAGCATTTCCACTGTACCTGTCACAGAAGTAAAAAATCAGCAAGCATATATTGTTAAAAGATGGTAGGAAAGACAATGCAAAAATAAAAATTTTAAAAATTTTTCCAAAATTTTTATACTTAAATTTTTTTTTTGAACATTCACATGTAAAGCATAAATTTTCCCTAGATCTAATGAAAGAAGCTAGATCTAGCAAAAGCCCTAAAAACAGATCTGAATAATGAGTATTGAATCTTGGATCTATTTCATGAGCAAATGCAAAAATTAAAAAAAAAGGGAAAGGTAGTGGTAGAAGTTTGAAGATGGAGCTTTGGAGCAAGATCTCCTTATGCTTTTCCTCTTGGACAAAGCCCAACTTTGTAGATCCTGAAAGACAACAGTGTTAGAAAAGTTCTTATGATGATGGAGATGAGATTGATGCAACTGAGCTTGCACTCTTCTCCAAACGGCAAGATCTGCTAAAACAATCAAACTCGAAACCTGGTGAGATCAAACAAAATAACTAGTATGCTATGAATATTTAACCATGATCAATATTTCATATAACTGAATACTTGTAGTCATCTAGGTTAAGATAAACTTTGCATAATAATCCAAATTGACAGCTGCAAATGGAAGATCGTATGTTCTAACAATAGACTTCTAAAGCTAGTTATTTGATTCACCATATGAGTAACAAATTTAAAACAAGGAAAGAAATCACCTCATAAGATAGACATCCACCAATGAAGAAACAATCCCATAAACCTCCAAAGTTGAAAAGATTTATTCAATAAAATAATGATTACAATTTTTCGTAGAGTTTCTACGCCCAAAAGTCCATCCCCATAGAGCTAAAGGAGCATTTATCTATACAATGAAAGAAGAACCAAAACCCTAAAACCAAAAACCTTGACCTAACCGGCTCGGCACATAACTGAGAGCCCAGACCTGAAGATGAAGAGTTAAGAGTGAGGGGAGGCCTCCACCTAGGCAAGGCGCCCCCACTCCAACCTTAAGCACTGAAATCAAGCCCATGAGGAAGCCACACGTGTGAAGATGCCCTCTTGAGGAGAGAGGGGCGTGAGGTTGATGATGAAGGCGTGAGCTTTGAAGAGGAAACACCTACTAGGTATGGAGGAGCCACTACCTAGAGATTGTTAGTACAAGACCTAGTTCAACCTCGATCAAACCATCAAGCCAATGAGCAAGCTCCAACTCACCCAAGTGTGGTCATCACTGAAGGAGGCGAATTGGCCAAGTGGCTGAGGACTTAATGCTCACTGAATGCTGATTGAAACCAAGTTCTGTTAACTCCAATCATCATAAATGCTCGATGCCATGTCATTCTGCATTTCATTTCGCTGAATTCGGATTAATTTGGAGAGATTTGGATTTTCTCCAAAATAATCATTTTTATTAATTAATGAATATTTTCCCCAAAACTGACTTTTTTGAGAAAATATGAGTTATGTGGCCGAATGATGATCTGAAACTTGAATCTGGCTGGTTGGCTGATCATGAATGATTTTTGGCTTAAGGTTAGAGCCTTCAATCACTGAATTCGGGTTCCGGATGACTGACTTATTACAAATTGAATTTTTCCATTTAAATTATGGAAAAATTTAATTAAAAACTTGGCAAAAATTAAAAAAAAAAAAAAATAATTTTTGACGCGTCTAGTAAATTTTTTTCAGAAATTTTTTTGAGGGTCCTAGTGACTTAGGACATGACCATAGTCTATTCTAATAATGTCTAGTAGGTTTATATATACTCAGTTGGGCTCTAATAACCCCCCAAGGCCCAGAATTCAGAATCGGGCATTCCAGCTTTGGAGGAAGTCGGAGAAAACCTCGTCAATTATACTCGGCTATAGGCAAAGCATAATCGTCAAGGGAAAAAACTTCCCTGGAATACCTTATTTGAAATTCTACGTCTTAGGAGACCGAACCACTCAAAATACCCTACTAGCACATTTTATTACAAACCTCGCGGGGCGATGGTCATAATTATTCAAAACAAAAATTGACTAGCCAAAACTGTCTAGACACAAAGGCGGATCATCTGATACACTGGAAACAAACATTTGTCATGTTTGTTAACTGGTGGCTCCTTAGGTAATCCAACTATGGTACAAAAAGGTTGGCAACAGTTCTAGTTTGTTTATGCTTGGAGTAAATTGGTAATCGATCTAGCTTTGAGGGTTTAATTAAACACATAGGTAAATATTTGATGCTTCAATTTATTTACTGATATTTTGGCTTATTGAGATTTGAGAGTAGCATTTTTATTAAGCTATATTCATGCTCCTTTTGGTTTCCATTTGTTAAATATACTAGATTTGATCCTTTTTGTGCAAGTGTGAACATGTTTTTTGCAGGTTACGACGTTGGAGTAAGGGGAAGAGATCGGTTGCCTCGCCCTCTTCTTTAGACATTCAGGAGTCTACATGTTCTTGTGCCCATGAATGCCATGCCTTTGAATCTTAGAAGGATTCAAGCCTGAGCAAAGCTTTCTCTTCTTCCTCTTTCAAATTCAAAATTTCTACTTCCAATTACTTGTTAATTATGCTTAAGAAATAGATCTGCTCTTTCTTGCTTAGTATTTCGATCTTGTATTCTTTAGGCATTCAGATCTAATTTGTTTTTAGAAGAACTTCATCATTCGATTAGGTCTTGTTGCCGCCTAATACACACTTTATGACACGGGGAAGTCTCCAACCCGCTTTGTGTGTCCTTGGGGGCAAGTGAGAGCTGGGGACCACTGTCACCACAGTCCACAACTCCTCCGTTTAAGCTAGATCCCAACAGAGCCAAGGGGGGTAGTCCCTACAGGAAAATAAGTTCCAGATTTATTAACTATTAGTTAAAGGGATCTTTTCCTAAGATTACAAAATTACAAGACCAGTGCCTAGATTAAATGGAGTCAAAAGATTACAAGTTGCAAACTTTCAAAGAATAAGAATGATTATCCACAGTTGTCTGAGCTAAGCAAGATTTACAATATTAACAATATGAACAAATGCTAAAGAATTACACAATATGAACAAGTTATTATGTCAAAGATCAAAGGACAGATTACTTTCAAGTTACAAGGCTAAACAATGCGATTACTTAAGCAAATGAATTAAAGGTACCACCATATGAGATTGCAAAACTGAAAGAAAATACTTGCAACTGAGAAATGAAAGTGCTTGTAGTAAAAGCCTTGAACAGCAAGGCAAAGATGAATATAATGACCTGTGTTTGTAGGACGTTTTGCAATGCTTCTTGGTTTATTTTAATAGATTTTATTAAAGTTGAAGTCTTTGATTAAGTTTTAGATCCGGTGGTGTGACTACCCCGATCTAGTTCTTCTCAAATCGAAGAGGGAGTGCTGTTGCGCTCAACAGGTGGGAGCAAAGCCCACCCCTAGCTCACAGGTCAAACCCCAATGGCCCGGTGTTCACAAGGAGGACGTCGAAGCGCTTAGAGACCCCCCACGGTCTACTACCCCTTGCAGCTTCCGAGTCACTGTTTTTAATCAACTTGAAAATCTCTAGATGGATGCCTATTAAACTAGGACTTCCCTTTCCCCTGGTCGTATCTCGGAGTACCCCGGAGGGTGATAACCGAGTAGAGGAGCAGGAAATAGAGAAGCTTTGTTGGTTAATTTTATGGGTTAATTTTAAGTCTTGGGTGATTAAGATGCAATGTAAATTTTAATTTATCAACAAGATCACCAAGCGATGTCCCTTATGAGAGGTGCTGGTATTCGATCTTGGATTGAAAATTTAAATATGAAGATTGTAACAGGAAAATAAAGTGTTTCTTTAATTACCTAAGCCCCCACTTCTCCTGCTTTTCATATCCAACTTGAAGTCCCTAAAGGGGAGATGACAAGTGGATGGAGGATATGCAGGATATATGGGTTGTATGGTTACTTCCTTTAACAGAAAATTTACAGATTACTGAACTTGAAAGAAAACTGTAAAAGTAAAGCCTAATCGCACAGCAATCTCTGTGATAGAGATGGTGGCCTGTCACAGAGATAGGTGGGTAACAGGAAAAATAAATCTGCTTAAGCTAACCTCACAACAATCTCTGTTATAGAGATGGTGGTCTGTAACAGAGATAGGTGGGTGAATGAATAAAACAGTAAACTAAATAAAACAGTAAACTAACCTCACTTCAATCTTTGTGACAGAGATGGTGGTCTGTCACAAAGAGAGGTGGGTGAACAGAAAATAAAGCAAGTTTCTACTTCCTAATCTATTTATGTGTATATTACAAATGCTTTATAAATTTTGCAGAATACCCCAAGAGGACTCCTCTTTGGGGTTTACAAATAACAGAAAAATGAAGGAAAGAGTTGAGGGCTTGAACCCCTTTTGGAACCGGTTGAAAGTTGAGGTGTTTCTGGGCTAATTTGGGCAACACCTCCCCTTCACCTGTGCAAAACCTGTCACAAACCAGCAAGCTTTGCTTGCTGGAAATCACAGTAAACACTAAAAAAATTTGTTAGAAAAATTAGTACAGAAAAATACAAATTTACAGTAAAAAAATCTGAGCGAAAGTATGACAGAAATATAAAGTTTAAAGGGCTGAAAACTGAGTTTCCAGCCACCTAAATGATACTAAAACAGTAGATTTAAAGCCTTTAACTGATATATAATAGATGGGGGCCCTAAAACAAGGGTTATATTCACTATACAGTGAATAAAACCCAGTTTCAGAACACAAAAAAAAATATGGCTGAATTGAAATTCTGAAAAATAGAGATGTTTAGAGGGCTGGAAACTCAGTTTCCAGCCACCTAAATAATGTTCAAACAACAGAAATAGAAGCCTATACTAGTATACTAAGGATTGGGGCTTTAAAACCAAGGTTTTTATCACTATACAGTGATAAAAACTGAGTTTTAAAACCTTTTTTTCCAAAAGTGCGAAAATAAAATCTGAGTTTTTAAACCAATGGAAAGGGCTCCTTCGCTTTAGTTCCCTGCAAATAAACTTATAAGAGCTGCACAATGTAAACCAAGAGGTGAGCACAATAATAAATTCTACAAAATACTTTGTAAAATTTTACTAATCTACTCACAAATGTAGATAGAAATACTTCTATCTACAAGTCTCTCCACAAAATACTTTGTGGAGAGCTATCTAAGTAAATACAAGTACAAATCAAATGAATAAACCACAGGTTACCTCACAAAGAAAAATGGAATGTAGACACCAAGACTTCCTCCAAAGATTTACTTGATTAAATGGCCCAACTAGGGCAAGAAGATTACAATAGCACAAGAGCTTGAAAGAATAGTGGAGAAATATTCCGGCAGCATAACAATAGCATGAGAGAGCATAAGAAATGAGGGAGTGAGACCCTCATTTTATAGTTGAGGAAAACCCCAACCCCTTGAAGATCAATGGCTGAGATTAGATCTAGATCTAGGTTAAATCTCCACCACTAGATCTAGGTTTTTGACTTTTTATTCCTCTCAATCAATCTACACCCTTAGATTAATTTTCAATCAATGGCTTAGAAGCTTGATCCATGTCTCAGCAATCTCCACCCTTAGATCTAGGGTATTGACCAAAAACTCACCCTAGATCTCTTTTCTGGAAAAACGTGGGCCCAAGTAGGCGCCCTCGTCCAAAAATGGCTTTGACTCCTCTAAATCTAGTGGCGCCCTCCAAATGTGGCGCCCTCTAAAACCATGCTAGCACCCTTCTAAATACATAGCGCCCCACCTCTAAAATAGTGCGCCCATTATATATAGCGCCCTCCTATTTAAATGGTAGCGCCTCCACATTTAGGGTCCTTTTAACCTTGACGCCCCATCAAATTTGGGGGTTTTACCTGGACGCCATATTTAGAGGAGGGTTTAAACCCCACGTTTTGATCTCCAAATGAAAACGCCTCCCCTTTGTGATGGTTTGGCCACTTTGGTGACGGTTTAAACTTGGCTTTGACTCCAAGGCTAGCGCCTCCTCTATCTTTGGTGGAGATTCCTCTTAATTTGGCTTTGACCATAGCCTTTAGCTCCAATAAATTTTATTCAACCTTTAAACTTAGGCTAAATTTTTAATTCACCTTAGATTTAATTTTTTCAATTAAATTTTTAAAATTTCCCAATTTTTTAACTTAGGAAAAATTAAAAATAACTTGAAAAATTCATATCTTGGCCATGGGGGGGTGGAAAAATTTGAAATAATTTTTCCTAGGTTTAGTAACCCCCATGGCATTATTTGATTTTTTACTTCAAAATCAAATAATGTGAATTTTTGACTTAGGAAAAATTAAAATTTTCCTAGGGGAGATAGACCCCTTCTGACCAAAATTGGTCTATCTCTTCAACCACTTATCAGAACGACATGGGACTCGAAGCAGTGGCTTAGAGGGTTTCATAGCAATTTTATTTTGCATTCATAGCCCCTATTACAAAATGCCATGCTTGAGCAATTACATTATCAAAACTCAGTTAATTAACCACCAAGGGGTGAAATTAATTAACTGAAAAAAATTAATAAAAATACAACAACATAACGAAACTCCGCAAGACTCTAGACAAATGTCTAGCATGGTCATGAATAATATTTGAAACCTTAGCCACCCCATGGACTTGACTGCTAGAACGCCTGTCACCACTTTGGAGGATTTTGAGTGAAAAACCAAACCAATTAAAATCGTTTATACAACAAGATCAATTGGAAAGGGAAAAAACACTCGATGAGGGGACTTCCCTAACAACCAGTTCCATGGTGTGGCATCCATATCATATGACCCATACTAGTACATGTAATTACATTAATTTTCCCACGCAGGGGAGCGGACATTTCGTTTTACAAAGGGGCAATTGCCCTGCAAAAGTGAAAAATCCTCAGATTTTTCCAAGGTACAATTATGTACACCTTCATGTACATGGACTTGCCACCTAGTCGAAATAGGTGGGCAACATCTGGCTCTGACTTGGGGACGTGTGCTCGATCATCGGAGAGCATACGAGAACTCCAGACTATGCAGCCACAAATTCTCACCAATAACCAACATAAGTCCTCACGTAGAAACCAATAAATAATCAATAACGAATAAATGAAATGATTACACAATGATCATATATATATGCATAAATAATTTCAAAGAATGAAATAATATAAAGCTGTTAGAAGAATTCCAGGAAAAGGGTTAGAGATACATTACAGAGAATGTCCCTTAGGACACTAAGTACTTATCTTTTTGAAGAAAAACCTGATTTGTGGCTCTTTTGACCCTTTCCTGTTTCTTGTGACTTTGATAGTGCCTCACGTCCTTGAATATTTTCCAAAAATCAACACTACCACAAAATGGGTTATGCCATATTTTGTTAACTTCCTTAATCTCGATTATATCTTTTACATTTTCCAGGAAGCTAGCAAAAATAACATTATCCTTTACACTATGTACATTATTCACATCCTGAAACACCACTGATTCATTCTGACCTACCTTAACTGACTTTGAAGCTGAAACAAAATGAAACTGAACCAGCACTTTACTGACTGGAGGAAGACTTTCTAAAGCCTTAGGTGGCTTATCTTTCTGGGCTGGTAGATCCACAATCTCTGTTATAGGAAATGGAAACTCTATATCATCTGTCCAACCCCCTAAGTCATCACTTGAAAACTCATTAAATTTAGGGGTAAGGTTATGGTCACATGTTTCTTCTACTTTGTCCATATTTCTAGTCATGCAAACCATGTCCTTACTATCCTCTACTGAATCCAATAAATCCTCATTATTATCAAACACACATTCATGACCCACCATATTAACATGGTCCATTCTTTCTCTAGCTGCTAACTTTTCCTTTATAATCTGAAAGAAAATGGGACAAGTCCTTTCCTCATGTGAATCATTACAAGCCCTATAATAAGGGATTATTGGATCATCAAATCAATTGTTTGCTTCCATAGGCTCTGGAGGTCTTTCTTGTTCTTGATAAGGGGGTCCTTTAGGGATACCTTTTTGCCATCTATCATTTGGCTTATGTTTATTACTTTTATCTCTTTCCATGGCAACTATCTTATTATGCATAGATGATAATTGATTACTATAAACTTCATCCATTTGCTTAATCAATCGGGCAAGCTCTTTGATAGAGTCACTTTGAGGTTCCTGGTTTTCAACTTTCTTAACTTTATCTGACTCTGGAGGACCACCCTTTGAAAACCCAAGAATATTTGGTTTCCCCGAATCTTTCATATTCTTATCTATTTTAATAGCTTTGTCTTGTGCCTCCCTAACATCTGTAGGCTCTTTATCCCTTAGCTGGTATCTCATTTCCCCTTCAAAAGCTTGAATGTAGAAAATTAAGATGGCCTTTTCAGGAGGCTTAATATCTTGAGGGAGACTCTTAACCAATTTATTAAATCTTCTGTTAAATCCTTCCACTGTTTCATTATCTTCCTTATGGCTAGAGTGCAAGGCAATTAACAAGGAATGGTGATCCCTCTTATCTCCCCTTTTATCATTAAAGGCTTCAATAATTCCCTCAAGGTCTTTAAATGTGTTATCATCATGTTCCATAAACCAATCAATGGCTTCTTCTTCTAAGGACAAAACAAAGAGTTTCATCTTCACATCCTCATGGTTGTGTGCCATACACCATCTCGCAATACATAAACTGAAATTTCTAATGTGGGCTTTAGCACTTGCTGTTGAAATCAGCATCAGTAGGCATTCTCCAAGGTCTGAGGTCATAAGTGACCACCCTGAAGCTAGCCAGGGAGACTTGGAGATTAACCAGTTCCG
>LPNX011092476.1:1116-18511 GCA_001517045.1 Pseudotsuga menziesii | reverse complement strand
ATCTGTCATGGAGAAGGCTTGGTTCATAGCTCCTTTTAGGGAAGCAATCTCAGCCTGTGAGCTTCCTATAATGAGGAGGTCATCAACATATAACACAATGATCTATAATGAACCATTAATTACCTTCATATAGACATTCGAATCTGATTTGCACCGAACAAAATTCAGAGATAGCAAGAAGCTATCTATCTTGGCATACCAAGCCCTGGGGGCTTGCTTTAGCCCATACAATGACTTTCTCAACCTGCACACAAGAGAATGGTCAGTAGAAAAACCTTGGGGATGCTGCATATATATCTCCTCAGTGAGATCACCATTTAGAAAGGCACATTTTACATCCATATGATGTACCTCCCATTGCCTTGATGCTACAATGGCTAGAGCTAGCCTGATTGAATCCATCTTTGCCACTGGGGAAAAAGTCTCATTGTAATCAATGCCATGAACCTGTGAGTAGCCTTTAGCTACCGATATAGCCTTGTACTTTATTGGTGAACCATCAGCAGCAAATTTTGTCTTATAGACCCACTTACACTGTACTAGTTTTCTCCCTGGAGGAAGATCCACTAGCTCCCATGTGTTGCTCTTCTGTAGCGAGTTGAACTCCTCATTCATGGAAGCTTGCCATCTTGGATCTCCTGCTGCTTCTTCATATGTTTGAGGATCAAAATCCACCATCAAATAGCATTTTTCAACAAACTCAGGATCCTTCATGCACAGACCACTCTCAAATTGAGATCTAGTCCTCCTTGGGTCATTGGGATCACCAACTAACTGTCCTGCTGCATGTAGTGTCTTGGCTGCCCATTTAGGCCTTGTGGGGCTGTTTGGGTCTGAAATAAACTCATATCCATCAGATAAATCAGAATCATCATGTTAAACAAACTTTTTACTTACTTCTTGAGGTTCAGGTGGTGAAGAGGCTTCACCAATCTCCACTTCTGCAAGGGGTTCTTCTTCAAACTGAACACACCTTTCAATGAAGGCTTTGTTTGTGCTCAAGTTTATCAACTTGTACCCTTTTGAATCTTCAGAGTATCCCACAAAAAGAAACTCTTGGCTTTGGGGCTGCAAAGCCTTCCTCTTCTCTGTCGGGATTCTAGCCCATGCCTTTGAGCCAAAAATCCTGAAATGGGTCACATCTCGCTTGTGCCCACTCCATGCTTCGAAAGGAGTCATGCCATCCAACTGTTTGTGAGGCACCCTATTCTGAATATAGGCTGCACATTTGATAGCTTCAGCCCAATACTTTGGTGGCAAAGTTTTGGCCTCCATCATCATGTTGCCATCTCCTTCAGTGATCTGTTCTTCCTCTCTGCAACACCATTTTGCTGTGGTGTGTAGGGGATGGAATGGTGCATTTGAATACCTTCATCTGCACAATAGTTAATAAAATCATTCTTGACATACTCACCACCATTATCAGATCTGAGTGCTTTGAGTTTTCTTCCACACTGGTTTTCAACCAAAGCCTTGAAGACTTTGAATAGGCCAAAAACTTCTGACTTGTGCTTCATGAAGTGAACCCAACAATACCTGGAGAAATCATCAATAAAGGTCAATGCATATTTGGCCTGACTCATGGACATATGAGGAAATGGGCCAGAAACATCATTGTGAATCAGCTCGAGGGGTGCAGAGGTTCTCTCATGGCTGGCTTTCTCAAATTTGTGCTCTGGGTGTTTTCCTAAGATACAGCCTTGGCATACTCCTTTGGAAAATTTTATCTTGGGCAACCCTATGACCATATCTTTCTCACTAAGATCAAATAAATATTTGTAATTTAAATGGCCAAATCTTTCATGCCATAGCTTGCTAGCTTCATTAGCATGGATAAGAAGAGCAGAGGGGTTTGAGTAAGGCAGGAAGTGTGAAAACATGTATACCTTTTGAGCATGATTTGCTACTCCTTTTGCAATGATTCTTCCACTTGATATTTCTGTGATCTCAACTTCATCTGGTAAGAATATGACTTTCTTAGGAGACCCGGTGTGGGTCATCTGATACACTGACAGAAGGTTGGAGGCAAGACCAGGGACATACAGCACATTGTTGAAGTTACCATGATCAAGTTCTATCCTTCCTTTGCCTTTTCTTTCAGTGAGAGAGTCATCTCCTAGTACAATAGATGGTCTTTTTGACTTGTCCAGTGAGGAGAAGGCCTCCTTAGTCGAAACCATGTGTCTGGAAGCTCCAGAATCTATGATAAAACTGGGTGAGATTGATGTGCTAGCAACTAGAGCATGAACTCTCTCTCTGTCATCAGAACTTGATCCTCCTTCTCTCTTCTTTGAGCCTTCTGGAAGGGAGATGCCATTATTCTCCAACAGTTGAGTTAACATATCTATCTGCTTTTTCATACAAGAGCTTTCAGTATGATTGCCCTTATTGCAGTATGAGCACTTGTTCATATCACCTTTGTTTTTCTTCTTCTGGGTATTTTTCTTGGGACCTTGTTGATCCTCTGGAGACTGCTTCTTATCTCTTCCTTTCTCAGGTGGCTTTTTAGCTTTCTTCTTGCTTTTTGAATCCACCTTGAATCTCCAGCAACCAGAGCTTGGTCTTTGGAAGGTTTGATGGTGCCCATCATCACCAGCTTGTCTTGTTCCTGTGTGAGAGATTCCATGAAATCTGCAAGGCTAGGCATCTTCCAGGTTCGAGCTGTGAGTTTTGTGGCATAGAAGGTCAAAACAAAGACTGATTAATCAGGCCCTAGCTACGAGCTGCTCATCTTTCTTTTCAATACCACACTGTTTCAGCTGCAAAACTAGTGCTTTGAACTTGGAGAAATATAGCTGCAGGGATTCAAAATTACTGGGACTCAGGGAGATCAGCTCATTTTCGATCTGGTGTCCCCTCATCTCATTTGTCTTTCCAAAGAGTTCAGAAATTTTCTCCCATACTTGATCCGGTGAAGTCAATCCATCGAGATGGAAAAGGAGGTCTCAGGAAATACTGAGACATAGGAGGCCATAAGCCTCATCTCTCCGATTGTGCCATTTGATCTTCTCTGTAGCTGCATTGGGATTTGATTCTGTTGCCATAGTTACCCTATAGAGGCCTTTCGCTCTCAAAAAGATCTCCATCTCTGCTTTCCATTCAAAATAATTGAAGGGAGTGAGGATAGTTTTCTGTGAATCCATAGCTTTAGAAAATCTGTCCCGGCTGTCAGTAGAAGGCTCCCAGTCTTGATGTCGAACCTACAAAACAATTTTTGGAGGAGAGTAAAAACCTACAATGGCTCTGATACCATGTAGAAATTCAGGCCTGCAGTAAATTAATTTAACCCACAACAATTAACAATTGATCATGCAAAATTATCAACAATGGAGACTGAATATGGAGCTGTAACACAAAATTATATTAACTGAGTGTACAATAGCCAACCCTGTAATAACATAGGCTACTGAATATATAGAATACATGATCAAATCGAATGCATAAGGAAGCAGCCAAATCTAGCATAAAGCAGGCTTACCCAAAATAGGCAAATCCCCCATAGGTGTAAAAAGCTGATCCCAAATCTATCAAGGAACCCACGAATTAGCAAGGGTGCATAGGCAAGCTAAAGAGTGGTCAAATGGCAGATCATACATGCTTTTTCATGGAGGAAAGAGTGGAGGAGGAAGAGGCAACAAAGCTGATTCACCTCACCTAGTCTTGCTTTCCTATGTGCCTTAAAACACTGAAAAAGAAGGCAATAAAGCAGAAAA
This sequence comes from Pseudotsuga menziesii, assembly GCA_001517045.1. Classification (NCBI taxonomy): domain Eukaryota; kingdom Viridiplantae; phylum Streptophyta; class Pinopsida; order Pinales; family Pinaceae; genus Pseudotsuga; species Pseudotsuga menziesii. Next base: position 14,798 of record LPNX011092476.1, on the reverse strand, counting down.
AACAGAAGGGCACCTAGGAGGCCAGGAATAAAGAAGATTTGATTCCTAAGGCTTTCCCAAGTGCTCCATGAGTCAATAATGGCAAGTTTGACCTCTATGGATAGGCAATTAGCAACTTGCACATGGTGGGACTCATGGACTAGGCAAATAAGACAAAATAAATGAAATAATGTCTAAGTGGGTAAATAATATGGGTTGATTATTGTAACAGTTCATAGCTTGCAAGAAGCTTCCATTTTTGGGGAAGTGTTGGCCGGATTTTCTGCCTAAGGCCAACAGAGGAGATTCATCCCACACAAATTGCTGATAGCAACCGCTCTATGTTTGGGTTAGTTGAATCTCGCAGGTTTATAATCCTACTACTACTGCTACTATCCAAGATTTTATCAATTTAAGAAGGATACAACCACTTAAACTCAACAAAATTAGATCCTATGTTAACTTATAATCTAAACCAATAAACTTATTAACTATGAAATTTAACTAAAGTTACTAAATTATTACAAGCTATTGTATCTAGTTGTGCTCTCTTAAGGCTCGAGTCTCATTTCAGATAAAAAAATGAAACTAAAATTAATTTAAAATACAAATTTAAAGAAAAACACAAAAACATACAGATTTAACAATTGCTATATGGCACAGATTTAGCAGCTACTAAACTATAGCTTTCCATGAACTATAACTAAAATTTTAAATTAAAACTAATTTAGAATTAACCTGTTTCTACTCTACCAAACCTATCGGGAGCATGATTAATACATAAATCTACATAATCTTGAGGTATGAAAAGTATAATTTGACAACAATTTATTTTAAAGAAATTAAAATAATTTGTAATTTTTTAAGCACTACCTTTAAAAAAAACAAATAATTAACAAAGTAATTATTGATCTATTTTAAATTACTAATTACATTAGACTATAAATTGTTCAAGATAATCAAATACAATAAAATTAGACATTCTAGATACACAAACATAAACGTTTCAATGCAAGAATGAAAATGAAAATGATATTTAAATTTTATTCAAATGAGTAAGTAAGAACAATAAAATGCAATCTTACTGAAACAATTTGATTAAGACTGGGAACAATACAGATAGTGATCACTGATTATAAATCCCTTCGACTGAAAAGTACAAATCTCTTTATATGTTCAGAAACCATATTTTTGGTAGAATCTCCCTCTCAAAAATATCATGTACAAAATGAAACTAAGAGAATTATAGAACCCATAACAAAAAAAATGCATTCTCAAGCTCTGTGGAGACTCTCCCTGGCAACAACGTTTCTAGTCCTCTGGTTCTCAAAAACACTAGAATATTGGAAAATTACAACACTTTAAAGAAAAAACTTCTCCAGCACTATTTAGCACTACCTCCCCCCTTTAAATAGTCAAATCCATTGTTTATATAGGCAATTAGGATAATATTCCTTTCTAAACAATAGCCATCACAATCAATTCATTTTTTAGTTGTTCAACTGAATCAACAATTTCTAAGTTTTAATTTACACAGGTTTCAATCTGTAACTTTTCATAATAATCAACCATCCAATCTGCATCTTTTACCTTTAATTTATGGACTCCCCTACATTCATTGAATTTATTCCATCCCTTTCTTTGATTGTATCCTTTTATTCTCTTGCTAAGGTGAGGTTTTTTAAACCTGCAAATTAAAAGCCAATATTTGAGTAAGAAAAACAGTCAAATTGATAGTTTAAAATCTCATATTTCTATATGAAAGAATAATAAAGCAAAAAGAAATCTCCTTTCTGGATTGGTAAAACAATCACATTAACTTTTAACTTCTCCTTAAAATTTCAATATTCTATTGATTCATAATTAAACTCCTTTCATCATCATTTGAAGTACTTCCACAAGGTAACTCCTTCACTTTGCAGCGTAGGTAATTTTGATACGTTGAACTCATTAGATCATGATTTGATGATCTTCATCACTTGTTACTTTCACTATCTTGTGACCATAACTTACTCTAGATCCCTTGCAGTCAATCCAAGCCTTGGTTGATGGTAAGTTTAAATAGAAGCAAAATTTCCCATATTGAATCTGGTAGAACATTTATGATGTGTCAGCGTGGAAAACTACACTTGTGATATAAGGAGGTCTGGTAACATCTTCTTAAACAATAACTCCATTTTGAAGGGAAATTTTCCAGTTAACTCAAGAATAGTGCCTTCTCATCACAACATAATCGATCTTTTAAAAACTAAATATATATTCCCTTTCAATGGCTGATAACTTCCTTCACTTGTAGATTATCAAATTAACGAACTTGAGACTTGGCAATTTGGTACAGTAGTGTCTTCTTCTCAATGTCACGTCCTCAATGGAATTGGGATCTTCTTTACTTGACTGGCATGCAGAATGATTTCTTAACCTATGTTGGCAACGTCATGAACCGGATTCATAGATTCCACGTTTACGTTTTCTTCCTTATACGTGAAAAAATGGAATAGTCTCTCTATGACTACTAGGATGCATCTTATCGATACTCAACCATATAAATAGAGGGAAACCTTTTATATAAATAAAACCATAAGGGAAACTTTAACATGATTATAGTATGCAATAAGAGACTCATACATGGCATCTTATCGATACTTAACCATAGCAATATGGAGATACCTTTTATGTAAAGACAACCATAAGGGACATTTTAAGATGATTATGGTATGCAATAAGAGACTCATACAAGGACTCTTATCGATACTTTACCAATTGTTATAGGGGGGTCAATCCTATTATCGCTAGTGAGGTCTGAGAGCATTCTGGCGGTAATAGTTGTGTACTTTTTTCATCCTAGTAGTCATAGAGAGCCTATTCCATGAAGTAAGAATAGGCTCTCTATGACTACTAGGATGCATCTTATCGATACTTAACCATAGCAATAGGGGGATACATGTTATGTAAATAAAACCATAAGGGACATTGTAACATGATTATAGTATGCAATAAGAGACTCATACCAGGCATCTTATCGATACTTAACCATAGCAATAGGGGGATACATGTTATGTAAAGACAACCATAAGGGACATTGTAACATGATTATAGTATGCAATAAGAGACTCATACAAGTCTTCTTATCGATACTTTACCAATAGTAATAGGGTGTTCAAGACCATCATCGAAAGTGAGGGATGAAGGCATTCTGGTGGTATATCCTGTATACTTCTTTAAAAGTACGCAACTATTACCACCAGAATGCTCTCATACCTTGCTAGAGATAATAGGATTGACTCACCTATAACTATTGGTAAAGTATTGATAAGAGGCCTTGTATGAGTCTCTTATGGCATACTATAATCATGTTAAAATGTCCCGTATGGTTCTCTTTACATAAAAGGTGTCCCCCTATTTCTATGGTTAAGTATCGATAAGATGCCTTTTATGAGTGTCTTGTTGAATACTATAATCATGTTAAAATGTCCCTTATAGTTATATTTACATAAAACGTATCCCCCCATTTCTATGGTTAAGTATCGATAAGATGCATCCTAGTAGTCATAGAGAGACTGTTCCATTAAAAAGGTGATTTTCCAGTTATCACAAAAATAGTGCCTTCTCATCACAACATAATTGATAATTTAAAAACTGAATATATATTCCCCTTGAATGGCTGATAACTTCCTTCACTTGCAGATTATCAAATTAATGAACATGAGACTTGGTGATTTGGTACAATAGTGTCTTCTTCTCAATGACACGTCTTCAATGGCACCGAGAACTTCTTTACTTGATTGGCATGCAGAATGATTTGTTAACCTGTGTTAGCAACGTCATGAACTAGATTCATAGAATCCAGATTTACTTTTTCTTCCTCATACGTGACAATATAACACCGAAAATTTCAACGTCTTGATATTCGAGTAGAACTAAGTGAAGTCGTAAAATATATATAATAACATAACATGTTGATCTTTAAAGAAATTCCATATCATGTTGCTGAGGGCCAAGTTTATACGAAGGGAGGGTTTGATGGCAAGAGAAATAGGGTTTGTTGTTGTCACCCATGGCCACGGTCTAGTTGAGGTTTCTGACATTGGTTTGGACTGAACCTATTCCTAACTCTGATGGTTATTTCTTTTTCACTACCGCAAAACCTACTTTTTTAGCCGCAACTTGTGTTCTGACTGTCTTGGTTTTTTCAGGCCCAGTTTATCGCTCACTTAGGTGGTTTTTTATCAGCTTTCCTGGAATTTTACTGATTTACCGATTGGGCTTTGTAGTTTACTGTTTTCTGTGCCGGGTCTTACGGTGGTCTGTGGGAGGCGGTACTAGAAAGAAGATCGGTTTTGTGGCTTCAAATTTGGTTCTCATATTTAGGTGCTGGGTCTTATGGAGGTCTACTATACGTGGTCAACCCCACCTGCTTTCGATAAATTTTGTTTCCATGATGGAACATGTACTTACCATTTTTTGACACTGCTTTTCTATGATTTCTGGTTGTGGGTTTTGTTTTCTTCTCCCCATAGGTCTTTATTTGGTTCTCGGGTGGTCTTAGGTTCATGGACTCCCCCCTCTTAGCAGAGGGCTAGTACCAGCCATGCAAAAAAGTGGGAACTAAGGGGTTTTTTGTGTCAGGTCTGACTTGACTCTCCGATTTCAGCTAGGTTATGGGTCATTTTGGTTTTCTTGGACTTCACTACTCCATCTCCGGTTAGGGATGATTAGGTCCTCGAGCTCTGGGAACCACACCTCAGGTCTCTATCAGGGTTTCTCCTTGGTTCTCTTACCTAATTCACGTGATGGAAGCCCCTTACTGACTGGCTTTGCTTACAGTCCTGGGTCAGTTGCTTTAAGGGTTTTACCTCTATTGGGATTTGCTTGCAGCTTCCTTACTGTCATATTTTACCCTCTCCTTTTGTTTCCTTGCTACCTTCATTGGTATTTGATGGTGACCTCGGGACCCTATATCCTGTCCAGTGATAGGGCTATCTCTTCTCACCCTTCTAGATACCAAGACCATCGTAAAGCTAAGATCCTTGTTGCACTTGACCATAAGCGAAGGTTTGTCGTGGTCAGAGAGGTCATCCTTGACAGAGTCCCCAAACTCTACCACCGCACTCTCATTGGGCACTTGGAGTATTGTTCTATGAACAAAGAGGAGTGGGTGACCTGGGATACTCTCCACTAGAAGCCCATCCTTACCTATGTTCCCACCATCAGTCTTCTAGCTAATCGTTGGCTGGTTTTTGTATTCCTTGAAGACTCTGACACTTCTCAAATCCTTGATTCTCTCTGGACCATTGGTAATGCGTCCCTTATACTCAGTCAATGGAATTCGAACTTTGACCCTCTTAAGGAACGGGTCATCAAGTGACACCTTTAGGTCTTAATGCCTACTTTACCTTTTCCACTCTTTCGCAAAGATATCGTTACTGGTATTTCCAATACCATTGGTAGATTTGTCGCCTTGGAGAAATATTTCCATACTTCTTTTGGCAAACACACAACTAGGGTACTTGTGGAATTAGATGTTTCACATGGGCTCCTTCTAGAAATTGAGATTCATTGTAATAGTGTCATTATTACTCAAAAGCTATATTATTTGAAGATGTCATTTCGCTACAGCTATTGTCACAAAATGGGTCATTTGAGAAAATCCTGCTCTTACTTATTACATGGCATCCCTTTGACTATTGGATTTACTAATTTTGAGCCCTCACTTGAAAGCTCGTCGTCTTCTTCCTTAGATCATCAAACCCCACTGGATACTTAGCCACTGATTGCTCCCTTTAATGATTCTCCTACACCAGCTACCACGATTGGGCGTTATGACTCTTCTTCCCCTACCTCTGTCGAAGATCTGACCAAGGGGGAGCTTATGTATATTAAGGACATTGAAAATTTGGCCTTATCTGCCTCTCGTTCTGATAATGACTTGGTTGCTGACCATCAGTCACATTCACTTACTCCTACAGCTGCAGTATCACCTCCACCTCCTTTTAACCTCAATTATTTTTCTCAACTACCTTAGTCCTCATCGCCTCCTTGTATTGCTTCTCCTATCATTCCCTTAACCACTCCTTCCTTTGATGATCCTTACCTCCTCAAATTGCTGGATATCTTCATGGAAAAATATACCATCTCTCCCTCTATCCTACCTTTGGACTCAATTAGGTTCAAGAATGTTACTATTAGAAAGGCCAAGAAAGGGAGTAAATATCCGTCCCAAGCTCCTAGTAGTCTCTATACACCTCTATCAGCACACATGAAAGCAGTTGCTAGAACTCACTCCACTTTACAGACACTTATAACAAAGTATCTTGTCTCTCAGGCTGAACCATGAATATTGTATCCATGAATATTTGTCGATTTGGGGAGCCTACTAAACAAAACGCCCTCAAAGAACTCTTTACTTCTCTTAACCTTGACATTATCTTACTATAGGAAACTATGTGTGATCATTTTACTTCCCTTCACTTGTTTTCCTTCATGAATCTGGGTTGGGAATGTTGTGCAATTGATGCACATGGTCTTTCTAGGGGTATTCTTTTGACTTGGAACCCTCACTTGGTAAGATGTAAAGCTTATCATTCCTTTGTTGGCATTCTACTCTCCGCTAGTTTTAAAGGCCTTGACTCGCTTTTCTCCATTGTCAACTACTATGGACCCTATGCCAATAGAAATACCTACTGAGACACAGCTATGGTTAGGGGCATATTCAACTTTCCAAATCTCATATTGGTTGGATATATAAACTTCACCATCTCTGATCTTGAGATCTGGGGTGAACGTGCTCGTACGGATCATCTCTCTCTATACTTTGCATAGCTTTTGGAATCTATGAACATGGTAGATCTAGCTCCCACCAAGATTGGACCCACCTAGAGAAATGGAAGAGTAGGTCCTGAGGGTGTTAAAAAAAGAGTTGGTATATTTCTAGCTTCATTCCACCTGATTCCTACTTTGGGATGCTATCACTCTTAGACTCAGCCATCTAAAATCTCTGACCACTACCTAGTGTGTCTCGAATGGAATTTTAGTTTGAAGTGTCATCTGTATCCTTTTAAATTCAATCTATTCTGGCTCCTTGATGATGACTTTGATGCCCTGGTTTCCTCTTCCTAGAAGGCACCTGCTCCCTTTGTAGGCCCCATGTTTGATTTCAACTATAAGTTGCAGAGACTAAAATTGATCTTAAGACTTGGAAAAAAAAGAAAAACCTCTTGAGAACTAAGGAAATATATGAGATTAACTAAGCCATATTTACACTCTCTTCGCAGCACTCAGGTAAACTCTCTAATAAGGATACCCAATCCCTTGTTGTCTTGAAAAGAAGGAAGGATACCCTACTTTCACATTAGATCCTTACCTGGAAATTCAAAAGTAGGGTGGATTGGATTTAGGAAGGCGATGCCAACACCAAATTTTTTCACTCATTTGCTTCTAGAGATCATTGAACTTATTGGTATTGTCTAAGAAGTAATTCATACTATCAATACTGAAAACCAACAAGTGATGGTACTAAAACTTTATTTGGTAAAGGATTTTGGTAGAGTGAGCTCGTCTTTCTTGAGGTTAGTCCTTCTACAGATTGGCATCCTTGGAAACTATGTTAATTGGATAATGGGTTGTGTTGAGTCAGCAAAATTTGCTATATTGATCAATGGGATGCCTTCAAACTCTGTCCCTATGTCAAGAGGCATTATATAGAGATGTCCTCTTTATCCACTCCTATTTATACTAATTATTGAAGGTTTAAGTCTTCTAATCACTTAGGCTCAAACCACAAGGGATTTATCAGACATCAAACTTGCTCCCAGTCTTTACCTTACTCTCTTTCTCTTTGTATATGATGTTGTTATTTCTGGTTCTGGTATTCTGGCTGAGTGGCATCATTATAAAATCATTATTGGCACTTTTTGTCATTCTACTGGTATGGAGATCAATGTAGATAAGTCCTCATTTATCTACAATAACATTTATGAATCAGCTAAGCAACAAATTTCCAATTTCTTTCCTTATAAGATGGAACTTTATTGCTGTCAGTTTTAAATATCTAGGATATTACCTCAAGCCCTTGGGGTATGGCATTAAGGACTAATATGGTTTTTATTGAAGCTCAAAAAAAAATTGAACAATTGGACCTATAAGATTCTTTTGTTGGGTGGAAGATTGGTATTAGTAAAATCTGTCTTGACAAGTCTTGCAGTATATTGGCTCACACTTGCTCGTATGCCTAGCACTATACTAAATTATATTAAAATATATATCTCTAAATTTTTATGGGGCAACATGCAGGGTAAGCAGAGATATCATTTGGTTGATTGGAACTCCGTCTCTAGGCCCTACACTCTTGGGGGATGGAACATTAAGAATTTGGAGTGGTTCAGATTGGATTTATGTACCAAAAGATTATGGCTTGTCCTTAATGGTGTAGGGTTGTGGTCTCAAATTATCAAGAATTAGTACCTTGAGAATCTTCCTGTGGATGTGTGGCTCAAACAGCAGTCCTTCGAAGTACAGGATACTTCTCATATGTGGAATGGTTTTATTCGTGCGATGTTCTAGATTACTAGATGTCTTCAATGGAAGATTGGAAATGGTAAGAATATGAAAGTAGGCCTTGATCCTATAGCTGGTGTTTCTTTTGATTATACTCTTATAGAGGGTCTTAGATCATATTTGGAGGATTATGGTATTTGCACACTCTCTGATGCTCTCAATAGAGGAGAATCCACATCTTCTTTAGATTACTGTATCACCACAAATGACTTGGACCTGGGTGGACTATGGAAGGAAGCCTGGTCCAATTATATTAAAGGTTTACATCATGGAGGAATTCGTATAAGTAATAAATCTGATACTCTGGTTTGGATGTTTAACAAGTCATCAGGCATGGTAAAAGCCAATCTTATGTATGAATTTATTGCTAATACTCTTGTCACCAATAGACATGATGGCTTCTTGTGCAAGATATGGGAATACCACATTCCTCTCAAGATCATTTGCTTCAGTTGGCTCAGCATGCTGAATAAGATTAATACATATGAAAAATTGATTAAAAAAGGATGGACTGGTCCTCACTGGTGTTGTCTTTATAGATCTGCTTTAGAGTCTGTTGAACATCTATTTCTTGACTGGAGCTTCACGAAGAAGATTATTGATCTCATCATAACCACTCTTGATATTCCACTTTTTTGGAAGGAATCAAAATACACACTTAATGTCTCCTCCTGGATCAGCCTTGGAAATACCCTGAAGTATCTTCCTTTTTTTCTTACTTGGCATATTTGGTTGACTAGAAACAAATGCATTTTTGAGGAAAAGAATCTTGATGTATCTTATGTTGTTCTCTCTATCAAGGATCATCTCCAACACTATCTTGTCACTGCTTAGCAGAAAAAATTAAGGAGAAATATTGGACCAGCACCCATCTTGAACTTTCTAGCTGGTTTCTTTGATGGTTCTTCAGCTAAGCATATGGGAGCTGTTGGTGTTCATCTTTTTCTTAGTCAAGACCACTATTACTGCCTCAAACTGGGAGTAGGCCTAAGCACAAACACTAGATCAGCGTTGTTGGCTTTATGGACACTCCTACACTATGCAAAAATCATGGGCCTTCCCCATTTACATATACATGGTGATTCTGCTGTCATCATCAACTAGTTCAATCATCGATTTTCTCTTTCATTACTCACACTTGATGGATGGTGTTATTTCATTAGAGATTTGGAGCCTGACTTCATCCAACTCTCTACCATTCATATATATATAGAGCACAATACAACTATTGACAGCTTATCCAAAGAAGCATTAACACTGGCTCCGGGCCAGCTTCAGGTTACTGAATTCACCAATGGTGAATGTATTGATTATGGCTCTTACTTTATTTTCCAGCCCTTAGCACTGGACCTTTAGTGCTTTAGTTATTTATTGACATCCTTTGGATGTTGGCTATGGATGAGCACCATATATTACAACTTTACTTTGTTTAATGCTTATTTGGATCAGCTAACACAGTAATTGTTTGGACTCTCTATGTAATGAAGGGTAGGGAAGTGGATAGAGTAACTCCTAGTTTGTTTCCATCTTGAAGCTTGAAGCATTATGGTTTACTGATTATGATTTTGTAGAAAACATAACATGGATTGACTGTTCTCTGATTTGAGCTTAGCTGAAGTAGTTGCTACTATTATTATTGATGATGTATTTCATATACTTGAGCTCAGCACTTGTTGATGATGTACTATATGTTCCCTTTGATTTTAATGAAATAGTAAATAAATGATATTTTCCCCTGGAAAAAAACATAACATGTTGATACCAAATTATTATAGAACGGAAGTAGAAAAGAATATGATATATAACTATATCTTAATTTCATAAATGGATAATCAATGCACTTTTATAATAAAGAGATCATATTTATTGGAACAAGAAAAACTTTATCAAAAATTGTTTCCTTTCTCTTTTCCAAGATAACAAAATTCCATATAATAATGACGTTATTGTCAATTAGTCAATAATTCTCAGTTGTCAAAAGATTATCATATCATATAAAAATTGAGTCATTGCATTAAAGAAACATTGTATAGAATTTCTTATGCTAACACTTTATATGCAATAATATGCTAACACTTTATATGCAATCACGTATGTATTTTTATTTAATCAATGAAAAAAAATCAACTTTCTTAATTGACAAATTTTTAAATTTTTAAATCTTAATGCATTATTTAAATGAATAAATAAAAAAAATTAACTTTATTAATTGACAAATTTTTAAATTTTTAAATCTTAATGCATTATTTAAATTAACAAAAAAAGGAAAATATTTGATAAGGATAATTATGATCATCATTATTATTATTTTAAATAGAATAAAATAACATTTTGCTTTAAATGAGAAATCTTGGTCTCTTGGTCCCTTCTCATGCCTTTAAATATGTCTTTTTAAGATGTGGATTATATTAAGTGATTAACTAATTTATGTTGATCCATTAAAATGTCATCTTAAAGAATAAAGTATGAAAGATCGAAATTTTGAGAAACTTGTTGAATACTTATGTTGATAAGATGAAAGAAAACTAAGGCGTGGCATTAACTCAAACAAGTTCCAATAAAATCCACAAAAGATAAAGGCTATTTCAAAATGGCCCGTGCCTAAATATGTCACTGACATTCAATATTTCATGGGACTCACCGGTTACTATCGTAGATCAATCCTAGGATTCTCAAAGATAGCCTATCCCATTACTTCCTTACAAAAGAAAGGAGTAAATTTTATGTGGTCCTAGAAGTGTCACGAGAGTTTTGAAAACTTAAAAATGTTGTTAACCATGGCTCCAATATTAAAGGTGGTTGGCCCCTATAAATACTACACAGTCTGTACGTATGCTAGTAAGGAGGGATTGGGGGAGTATTATCTCAAGAAGGGCATGTGGCATGTTATGAATCTCGCAAATTGAAAGAGCATGAACGAAATTAGGTAGTGCATGACCTAGAGTTGGCAGCACTAGTGCATGCCTTAAAAATTTGGCATCACCACCTATTAGGGAAGAAGTTCCTTTTATTGACAAACAACACCTGCATAAAGAATACATTTACTCATCCTGGTCTAAATGCCAAACAAGAAAGATGGATGGCCTTCTTAAGTGAATTTGATTTTGAACTAAATCATATCAAGGGTAAGGAAAATAGGGTGGTTGATGCACTTAGTCGAAAAAATCATGCAGTGTGTGAGATCACCATGAGCCAACTAGAAAGTGATTTGATTATCAGAATAAAAACAACCAGCATCTAGGATTGCGAGTATGAAAATTTATTGAATAAGTTGTTGAAAGACGAGGTAAACTTGAATGGGACAGAATTCAAAGTATACTAGAAAGCATTAATTTGGTTTAAAGGGAGAGTATACATGCCTAATGTTGCATATTTAAAATTGTTTATTATAAATGAAATGCAAAAAACCCTTACGCAAGGTACCCTCTTTCAGAACCCCAAAATTTCATAAAAATTTAAATTTTTTAAGATAACATAAAATGTCTGAATACACAGTTTACTAACTGCTAGCAATTAGCGGAAAATGAAACAGTTGAACAATTAGTATTAATTAGTTTCAAAATACAATAACTAATACAACTTTAATTTTCATAAGTTATATAAGAATGACTTGCATCCAAATTGTTGTTAGCTTTACAAATAGTTTTACTTTTTGGCAAGTAGGTGAAAATCTATCTTTGAAAACTTGGGGATTACTTAGCATTATGCTAACGTAAATACTGGTTCTTAGAGGTTCAACAGGTAACAATCGATCAAGTAGGAATTTAATTTGTAAGGTAGCAAGAAGTATTTTTTTTGCATGATGATATGTGTTTGGGTACACAGGGTACTCCCAAAAGACCGATCACCTTGAGCAACCGCTTCACACAAATAGATCACAAATCAACACACCGATGTTTTTCATGTGGTTAAAACCCTTGAGAGGGAAACATTCCATGGCCCCAGCCAAATAGCTACTTGGAGCAATTTATTATGCAAAAGAAATAAAGTTACATGAGCTTCTCATAATCGATCAACTAGCCAACGACCCTCTATGCTCTTTAAATAGAGATCATAGACCAATCGGGTGTTAATCCATAGATCAATGGTAGGTATGATCTAAGAGAAGTTGAGCCGTTGGATCACTCTATGTCTAGAACATATCGTGACCGTCAGATTAGAATATTTTGTAACAATTACAAAGATACCTCATTGATGAGGCCAACACAAGCACAATAAATGTTGCTCATTATTTATACTAAAATCTAATATATATACTTAATACATTGCCAAATACATAATGGGGAGCGTGGGCCTCCCATACAGCCCACCTTGTAACTACCTCTTATTTGACATGCCAAATAAATGGAAGGTAAAATAAGGTTTGGAGAAAGGAGAACCTTCCCTAATTTACCAAATCTCCAAATTAGTCTCACATCACACTCACATGCCAATTATTCCTTATGGTGGGCTTGTATTGTGGTCCAAGTCTTCATTCATTTGTCATGTGCATAAGAAGTAGTTATTTTAGGGCCTAAGAAATTGAAATTTGGCATCAAAGATGTCTTGGGTGAGGAGGCCTTTCCTTGGTGTGCCAAATCATATAATGGATCTAGATGCCACTATCAAGACACACTTTGTACTTGGAGGGTATATCTTGTGGTTTGGAGCCTAGTTCATGGATTGTGTTTGTTTCATTTAGGACCCAATCCATCAAAGTTTGGTCCCAAACCCTTTCTAGGGTGAGAAAACCCAAACATTATAATTAGGCATGTATCCTATTTTACGGTTAATGATACAACCCAAAGGGAATGTCTCATGGGTTTATAACTGATTTGGTTCAAATGATACAACAGTAAATCCTGTTTTTAGATTGCAAAGTTAAGAAATTGAAAGAAATGAGTAACCTAAGCATATGGTACTGTGATTGTGTGTTATTATCATCCACCAAGGAGAAACTCAACCCTCACTAGCGCTTAACCTGAGATATTTGAAGCACTTTCATGTTTTCCAAATGGCCCCACCAATAGCAAAAGGATAAAATTAGGCCATGTAACAAAGAAACCTCCTATGGATTGGGGTAGACCAAAATAGACAGTATGACACCAAAAATCAATCCATTTCCATATATAGTAGAGATAAATGAAGCTAACACTAAGTGATGAATAACA
>LPNX011092475.1:0-16368 GCA_001517045.1 Pseudotsuga menziesii | reverse complement strand
CTTGCTTTAGCCCATACAATGACTTTCTCAACCTGCACACAAGAGAAGGGTTAGTAGAAAAACCTTAAGGCTGCTGCATATATATCTCCTCAGTGAGATATCCATTCAGGAAGGCACATTTTACATCCATGTGATGTACCTCCCATTTCCTTGAGGCTGCAAAGGCTAGAGCTAGCCTAATGGAATCCATTTTTGCCACTGGGGAAAAGGTCTCATTGTAATCTATGCCATGAACCTGTGAGTAGCCCTTGGCTACCAATATGGCCTTGTACTTCAGTGGTGAACCATCAGCAGCAAATTTGGTCTTATAGACCCACTTACACTGTACTATTTTTCTCCCTGGAGGAAGATCCACTAGCTCCCATGTGTTGCTCTTCTGGAGTGAGCTGAACTCCTCCTTCATGGTTGTTTGCCATCTTGGATCTCCTACTACTTCTTCATATGTTTGAGGATCAGTCTCCACCATCAAATAACATTTTTCATCAAACATAGGATCCTTCATGCACAGACCACTCTCAAACTGAGATCTAGTCCTTCTTGGGTCATTGGGATCCCCAGCTAGCTCACATGCTGCATGTAGTGTCTTGGCTGCCCATTTTGGCCTTGTGGGGCTGTTAGGGTCTGCAATAAACTCATCTCCATCAGCCAAATCAGAATCATCATGTTCAACAAACTCTTTACTTACTTCTTGAGGTTCAGGTGGTGAAGAGGCTTCACCAACTTCCACTTCTGCAAGGGGTTCTTCTTCAAACTGAACACACCTTTCAATGAAGGCTTTGTTTATGCTCAAATTTATCAAATTGTACCCTTTTGAATCTTCAGAGTATCTAACAAAAAGACACTCTTGGATTTGGGGCTGCAAATCCTTCCTCTTCTCTGTCAGGATTCTAGCCCATGCCTTTGAGCCAAAAATCCTGAAATGGGTCACATCTGGCTTGTGCCCACTCCATGCTTCGAAGGGATTCATACCACCAAGATATTTGTGAGGCACCCTATTTTGGATATAGGCTGCACAGTTGATAGCTTCGGCCCAGTACTTTGGTGGCAAATTTTTGGCCTCCATCATGCATGTTGCCATCTCCTTTAGTGATCTGTTCTTCCTCTCAGCAACACCATTTTGTTGTGGTGTGTAAGGGATAGAATGCTGCATATGAATGCCTGCATATGAATGCCTGCATCTGCACAATAATTAATAAACTCAGACTTGACATACTCACCACCATTGTCAGATCTGAGGGCCTTGACTTTTCTTCCAGACTGGTTTTCAACCAAAGCCTTAAAGACTTTGAATAGGCCAAAAACTTCAGACTTGTGTTTCAGGAAGTGAACCCAACAATACCTGGAAAAGTCATCAATGAAGTTCAATGCATATTTGGCCTGACTCATAGACATATGAGGGAATGGACCAGAAACATCACTGTGGATCAGCTCGAGGGGTGCAGAGGTTCTCTCATGACTAGCTCTCTCAAACTTATGCTCTGGGTGTTTTCCTAGGATACAACCTTGGCAGATTCCTTTGGAAAATTTTATCTTGGGAAACCCTATGACCATTTATTTTTCACTAAGATCAGACAGATACTTGTAATTTAGATGGCCAAATATTTCATGCCACAGCTTGCTGGCTTCATTAGCATGAATGAGAAGAGCAGAGGGGTTTAAGTAAGGTAGGAAGTGTGAGAACATGTATACCTTTTGAGCATGATTCGCAACTCCTTTTGCAATGACTCTACCAGTTGAAATCTCTGTGATCTCAACTTCATCGAGGGAGAATATGACCTTCTTAGGAGACCCAGTGTGGGTCATCTGGTACACTGACAGGAGGTTGGAGGCGAGACCAGGCACATACAACACATTGTTGAACTGACCATGATCAAGATCTATCCTTCCTTTGCCTTTACTTTCAGTGAGAGAGTCATCTCTCAGTACAATAGATGGTCCTTTAGACATATCCAGTGAGGAGAAGGCCTCCTTAGTCGAAACCATGTGTCTTGAAGCTCCAGAATCAATGATAAAACTGGGTGAGCTTGATGTGCCAGCAACTAGAGCATGAACTCTCTCTCTGTCATCTGAACTTGATCCTCCTTCTCTCTTCTTTGACCTTTCTGGAAGGGAGATTCCATTCTTCTCCAGGATATTGGTCAGCATGTCTATCTACTTTTTCATACAAGAGCTTTCAGTGTGATTGCCCTTATTGCAGTATGCGCACTTGTTCATTTCACCTTTGTTCTTCTTCTTCTGGTTATTCTTCTTGGGACCTTGTAGATCCTCCGGAGACTGTTTCTTGTCTCTCTTTTGCTTAGGTGGATTTTTATCTTTCTTTTTCTTTTTGAATCCACCCTCGAATCTCCAGTAATCAAAGCTTGATCTTTGGATGGTTTGATGGTGCCCATCATCACCAGCTTGTCCTGTTCTTGTGTTAGAGATTCCATGAAATCTGCAAGGCTAGGCATCTTCCAGGCTCGAGATGTCAGTTTTGTGGCATAGAAGGTCAAAACAAACACTGAATAATCAGGGCCCAGCTTCGAGAGGATGGTCAGTACGAGCTGATCATCTTTCTTTTCAATACCACACTGTTTCAGCTGCAAAACTAGTGCTTTGAACTTGGAGAAATATAGCTGCAGGGATTCAAAGCTTGTTGGACTCAGAGAAATCAGCTCATTATCGATTTGATGTCCCCTCATCTCATCTGTCTTTCCAAAAAGATCAGTAATCTTCTCCCATACTTCATTCGGTGATGTCAATCCATCGAGATGGAAAAGGAGGTCTCTGGAAATACTCAGGCACAGGAGGCCATAAGCCCCATCCCTCCTGTTGTGACATTTTATCTTCTCTGCAGCTGCATTGGGATATACTTCTATTGCCATAGTCACCCTATAGAGGCCTTTCACTCTCAACAGTATCTCCATCTCTGCTTTCCATTCAAAGAAATTGAAAGGAGTCAAGATAGTTTTCTGTGATTGATCCATAGCTCTAGAAAATCTGTCCCGGCTGTCAGGAGAAGGCTTCCAGTCTTTGATGTCGAACCTGCAAAACAATTTTTGAAGGAGAGAAACAACCTAAAATGGCTCTGATACCATGTGGAAATTAAGGCCAGCAATAGATTAATTTTACTCACAACAATTATCAATTGATCATGCAAAATTGCTCACAAAGGAGACTGAATTTGGAGCTGTAACACTAAATTGTATTAATTGAGTGTACAATAGCCAACCCTGTAATAACATAGGTTGCTGAATAAATATAATACATCAATAAATTGAATGCATGAGGAGGCATCCAAATCTAGCATAAAGCAGGCTTACCAAAAATAAGCAAATCCCCCATAGGTGTAAAAAGCTGATCCCAAATCTGTCATGGAGCTCACGAATTGGAAAAAAGGCATAGGAAATATAAAGAGTGGTGGAATGGTAGCTCATACATGCTTTTTCATGGAGAAAAGAGAGGAGGATGTGTAGGACAAAAAACAAGTCAACCTCACCTAGTCTAGCTTTTCCTTTTGCCTTAAAACACTGAAAAAGCAGGCAATAAAGCAGAAAAAGCAGAAGGGTGCCTAGGAGGCCAGGAATAAAGCAGAATTGATTCCTTTAGCTCTCCCATGCACTCCATGAGTCAAATATGGCAAGTTTGACCATTATAGATAGGCAAATAACAACTTGCACAAGGTGGGACACATGAACTAGGCAAATAAGACAAAAATAATGGAATTAATGTCTAAGTGGGTAAAATATGGGTTGATTATTCTAACAAAGAAGAATATTACTGATGTCAAGATATCACTTACTGTTTTGGGCTTTTCTATTTTGGTGTTGATTCTATCTCTGAGGAATTTGCAGGGTTTTCTCCTTTATGGTTTCCCCGAGGAAAAACACCGTGTTCATTATCTCTTGTGTTTGATTGTTGTGCTTGTCATTCTCTCAGTTAAAGATCCTAATAATGCTAGCTTAATGTTAAAAAACTAACAGAGCCCCCTATCACCTCCCTGTGAAGTCAACATAGGAAGTTTATTAGAAAATTATAATTATATGCTAACAAAAAATCCTATAGATGTTAAAATAATTAATAAAAGGTTGGGTAAATTGTTGGATGTACCACAACTATAATAACTGTGTTTGTATCTACATTATTCAAATTGTAATTAATAAGCAGTTCCTCGCTAGCAGCTATTGATTTAATGGCACATACAAAGAAACAGTTTCATTCACGTGACTCGAATATGTAGTTGGGTTGCTTAAGTGTAGACCCCAATTATGTACTGTTTATAAACCCTGCAATATTACTAGTTGTTTTTGGCCTTCCATCCATGTACAATGTTGCTCCTTTATTTTTAGCTTTGTATTTTAGTTGTATATAATTTATTGACAACCAATATCTACGCATACTTCATGTATATTGGACCAGGTGCATCCAATCACTATAGTTGTAAGAGGTTCCAACATACTCCATCAATTCTGCACATATGTCATATCCAAACTTTATGCCATCCATGCAAAACAACCCCAATTCATGCAATGACGATGGTGCAATTCTATATATCCTCTCATTCACACAAAAACCAGTGTTTACTTGAGCAATATCCATAGGCACCCATTGTTTCACTAGGTGTTTGTACCTTAAGGGCACCTCGATGTTTCCCACTATCTCATCATCATAAGAACATGACCCCCCTCCTTTGAGAAAAAATTCCATGCGTTTATTGAATTTTCTTCTTATCTTATGACATCTAGTTGATCTAGCCCTTGTAGACCTACTGGATGTTTCACTTTCCTCTAGCCTTCCCAAACTCCCCTAGCTGGAGGAAGACAGGTCTGACAAATACCTGTTTGGTTCTACCTGCACCATGGCTAGAAAAAAAAATTGGCAAAAACATAGAAAAATACCAGCAAATAACTTGAAAATACTTATAAGCATGAGATAATGTTGATATCATTATACTGAATAATATCAATAAATCCCTTGTATAACAATTCAACACGTAGTCCTTTAAGACGATATAGATATCAAGTCATTCCATATCAAATGCTTTAGCCAATTAATCTCAAAATACAAACTATGTTTTTTACAATTTCGATTGGTGTACCTATTTTAATTTAGTTTGTTTCCTCACCCAAAAATATAAAAGACCCAGTTTACTGATCTCAATATATGTGATAAAAGCATTTTCAAATATTCTGTATCTTTTTTTCATAAGAAGAAGAGGTGTTCCAGCTTGATATTAAGTAGTGAATAAAAGGTAACTTTTACATAGTCCATTAACGAGTGGAGATCATAAGTATAAAAAAAGCCTCATCGAGAGGGACGGAACCCACAATCCCAAGATGACTGAAGTAGCAATACCACACAGAGAACATAAGGAGCCCAAACAACTTATCCAAGGACGCATTGAGGGTGGAGAAAACACATCCCTGGGGGGATAAAAACAAACTCTATATCCCCAGCTAAAACAAGAAATATGCTAATGTATCCCATAGTCGAAAGAACACAAAAAGATTATGCCACATTGTTGGGAAATAGGGCAGACCCGGGCTTAATCCTTTAATGTCGCACCAACAAAAGACCCACAGAGTTGGCCCTTTCGGCAACAACCTGCGCGTAGGTTGCAGTCTCACCCGAAACAGCTATGGGGGTGCCGCAGAATCAGGTTTCTGCAAGCAGAGAGGGGGGATTACTGTACCTTAGCCTTTTAATAATCTTATTAATCAATACTTACAAAGCTTTACCATTCATTCACGTACAACTTCGCAAATAAATAAACAGTCGTGACTTGCTCAACCCACTACAGGGAATTCACAGCGAAGCTAAATATTAGCAGCGATCTAATTTATCAGATGTCAACAGTTATTAATGCATAAAAGAAACAGAAACAGAAACAACACAAGAAAACACAACACCGCATATAACATGGTTCACCCCCAGTGTAGGGGCTACGTCCACAAACTGTGTTTTATTCAACTTGATACAAAAAACCACAGTTTGATCTGCGCGCTCAGCTGCAGATCCTTCCAGTCCTTAAAAGGCCGCACACACAGCAGCAGGCCCCTGCGCACACAGCTGCAGGTCTTTCCTCAATCTTCTTTACAAAAACCCTCTGCGCACACAGCTACAGAGGTCATCCACGCACACAGCTGGGACTTAACCTTTCCTTACATCATCAACCTTAGCTTCACCTTAATCTTTCTTTCATCATAAAACCTAACCTATCTTCTTTACACAAGCGCTTATTTATACTGCGCATTTTTACAAAACCATGGTCTTAAACCATGGGCACCCAAAACCCTAAACCCTGGATTTCAACCAAGGGTTTTATTACAAAAAAGGTGTTTTAACTTCCCCCGATACCCCTAAGATTGTTTTGACCCGTAACTCCACTTACAAATTTTCTAATTAACCGCGGAGTTACCCAAACATGGAGTATGCACCCCAACAGGCCCCTAAGACTCACTAGTGGCCCGTCCCGGGACACTCTTCAGTTTCTCTAGTGGCAGACTTCCACTGACGAAGCATAGTGTACTGCTTGCTGAAGCTCTCCATGCTGCTGCCGGCTGCCTACTTCTGTCCTTTGCAGAAGTTTTGCTGATGAAAGCCGTCGCGATCCACCTGCAACACCATCCTTCACTCCAATTGCCGATGCCTAACCATCTACAACTTTGGGGTCCCCTGGGATTGTGTGTCCCACTACAGAAGGAATATAGCTGCCATGGTTCTGCTACGCCAAAATATTGCATGGCGGGATTCCCCAAAGTCTTTCTGCGAGGCCTCATGCCCTTTGTTGCTCTACGTTAGAGCAAACTCCTGTCCGTCTTTGCAAATTTAGAGCAAACTCCTGCCTGTCGATGTACTTAGCCAGGTAAGGCTGTACTGGAGGAGTACTCAGAAGGTGCTGCAGACCTCTGTCCCTTTCTTCGCGTACTAGCTCCTGAACGTTATAGTCGTTCGACATGGTTCGGGCTGAATATCTCACAGATGTAGAAAACACAGGTCGAGATGGCTCCTTATAGAATCCCGAGGCGGAATTTGTCATCATGGTGCAGTAATGACGCCAAATCTGACGAAGTTCCGGAAATATTTTCCACACAGCGCCGGATTTTCCCAAAATCTCATTATGACCAGTAATGAGAGCAACTCTCGTGCCAGCATCGCCGAATGCAGTATGTCCCATCCGTCACATTTTGGGCTGCGACACACCTTGACAGCCTTCAACTTCGACACAATCTGACCCTGCGACCTACGACCAACTTGTAGCTTCGCATCCTGTAGACAAAACAGACTACGATAATCCATAATGCTACAAGCATCTTCACTTATTTTCTTGGTGCTACCTCCTATTCTGAATACCTGGCCTGTCTGTGTACTTTTTTAAACGGCTCCCATTTATCATAGAGGGGAAAAGCTCACCATTTAACTTAGCTAGATGGACTGCGCCCCCGTCAGTAACTTTCTGTACTACATACGGTCCTTTCCAATGTGTCTTAAACTTTCCAAGGAACTTCATGAATTTGTTGTCATAAAGGAGCACAAGATCACCCTGCTGAAAATGTTTCCTCTTGATGTGTCTGTCATGCCACGCTTTTTCTTGAGCTTTCTGCACCTGTTGTTGGAATCATGCGACAAATCTATCCTCTTCAAGTTATAATATCTGTTTCAGTCTCTCTGTGATTATGGCTGGGTCATCCATCTCGGTGAAAGCAGATATCCGGAGGCTTGGAACAATGTATTCCATGGGCATGACAGCTTCTTGCCCATAAACTAGTCGAAAAGGTGTATGGCCTGTCAACTTTTTGCAAGTAGTTCTATAATCCCATAGCACCGCTGGAATTCGAAGATCCCAATCATTCCTGTTAGCATTACAAACCTTTGTCAAGGCATGCTCAAGGATTTTTTTAAAAGCTTCGACAGTCCCATTTGCTTGTGGGTGATATGTGGTACTCTTTTGATGATACACCTGAAATTCTTAAGTCAATACTTCAATAGTCATGTTCAGGAAATGTGACCCCTGATCACTCATAAGAACTTTGGGACACCCAAATCTGGATAAGATGTTGTCGAAGATGAACTTCGCAGCAGTAGCAGCGCTACAGGTCTTGACTGGTTGAGCTTCGGCCCAATGGGTAAGATAATCAGTTGCTGTAATGATGTATCTGGATCCTGACTTTTTCGCAGGGAGGTTGATAGGACCAACAAAGTCAATGGCCCATTTGTCAAAGGCCTGTCATGTTACTTGCGGAGCTAGGGGCATCTCATCCCTCCTAGATGGTTTACCTATCCTCTAACAGATGTCGCAGCTGTGGAAGTATTCTCTTGCATCTTTGTGAAGTGTGGGCCACCATAAGCCAGCTGTCAAAATCTTCTGCGCTGTTGCGTTGCCTACATAGTGACCTCCTGCTGCACCAGAGTGTGCTTCAGCCAATATTAGAGGTTTTTCGTGTTCCAAAACACATCTGCGCAGTATCTCATCTGGTCCCATTTTATACAGCTGTCCTGCTATTAAAGTGAAGTCCGCGGCTCGAACCACCAACTGCTTCTTCTGCTATGTGGTCATCTCTGAAGGGGGGATACCTGTAGACAAATACTGAGCAATATCCTGGAAATATTCGTCAACTATCTGTATAGCAAATAATTGTGCATCGGGGAGGCCTTCGTCCATATTGGTAGGTTCCTCACCTGACTCGAGCCTCGACAAGTGGTCAGGTCCTAGGTTAAGTCGTCCAGGCTTAACAATGATCTAAAAATCATATTCTTGAAATAGAATTAACCATCTGCATATTCTTCCTCCTAGCACAGGTTTGTTAACTAAGTACTTCAAAGCAGAGTGGTCAGTAAACATCTTAAAATGAGATCCTAGAAGATAATGTCAAAATTTTTGTAATGCATATACTATAGCAAGACCTTCGCGTTCTGTCATAGTATAATTTTTCTCTGCTGTAGACAACTTTCTGCTGGCAAAAGAGATAGGGTGATCGATATTACCTGCGCCTGGTTGAGCGAGAACAGTACCTAAAGCAATAGAGGATGCATCCACATGCACATGAAACTCCTTGTTCCAGTCAGGGAATACTAGGATAGGGGCAGTGACCATTTTTTCTTTCAGAATGTCGAGGCTTGCTTGGCATTCTGGAGTCCATTCGAACTTAATATCTTTCTTTAGCTGCCTTTCCATTGGGGTGGTAATCTTGGCATATCCTTGTATAAATTTCCTATAGTAGCCGGTGTGACCAAGCATTGTGCAAAGTTGTTTGACGGACTTCGGAGGTGGCAGGTTCACAATAATAGCGATCTTCGCAGGGTCCATCATCAATCCCTGCTTGCATACCACATGACCAAGTAGAATGCCAAAAGGTGCACAGAAGATGCACTTTTTTAAATTCAAGGAGATTTGGTGCTGTCTGCATTTGTCCAACATAAGTCTCAAACTAGTTATATGGTCTTTTACTAGCCCAAAAATAGTCCAGTCATCAAAGTAAACTTCTAAGAATTTATGTATGTATTCCTTAAACGCGGAGATGACTACTCGAGAAAATATGGCAGGTGCATTCTTCAACCTGAAGGGCATGACAGTATACTGGAAGGATCCCATTTCGGTAGCAAAAGTTGTCTTGTGTCGGTCCTCTGGAGCAATTCGGATCTGATGGTAGCCTGAAAAACCATCGGTAAAAGAGTATATTTCTTGACCTCCGACATTGTCGAGCACTTCATCTGTAAAGGAAGTGGGGAAAGGGTCGTGCAGACAGGCATCATTGAGTTTCCTTAGATCGACACAGATTCGGATTTCACCCTTAGTCTTCTTCTCCTGGACGACCATAGGGCTGACCCACTCAGATTCTTCAACGGGTTCAATTATTCCTGCAGCAAGCATCTTATCCAACTCTAGCTTAACCTTTTCCTTGTATTTTGGATTCAATCTATAAGGGCGCTGCTTCACAGGCTTCGCATCAGGCTTCAGGGGGATCTTCATTACTCTGATATCTCCCAAGATACCTTTCATTTCAGAGAACTTTGTCGGAAAAAGATCTTGGTATTCGTGGAGAAGTTGATTTACCTTGCTTACCATCTCGTCAGCCCATTAGTCGCCAATGGTAGAAAACTTAGGCTGTGCCTTGGATCCAATGTTAACTGTGCGCATCTTCAAGGGCTGCGTCACTTCGGGAACTTCGACTGCCGGTCCATGCACGTCGCAATATCCTTTTGACTCAGGGATATCAAGACGGCGCGGGTCCTCTTCTTCGTCGACTGTGAAGTTATAACATTCGACTGCGAGGGCTTCTTGTGTGGCCCAATCAGGGTGATTTTCTGTCACTTCTTGTTCGTTAAATACCTTAGTATTGATGATCCTGATAGCTGCGTCTAGGGATGGATAGACATCATTAGTAGAGAAAGTATTGACAAAGCTATGAACAAGACAGTCCCAACTTACAGTCTCTTGGCGAAGTTCAGCCTCCGCGTACCAGTTCTTCGCCACTGGTCCCAGCGTGTGCACAAATCTATGTACCCACTCATCCTGAGGGACATACTTCCATGCCTCGTAGCATTTGCTTAAGTGGTCCTGGGGGCAAGTTTTTCCATCAAACTTGCTTCGCACCTTTGCCAACTGGTCTGAGAACCGCAGGCGAAGGAGCTTCTGACATGCTTCCCAGGTAGGGATCTGCTTCTTATGGCTCGTCCACCATCTGACTGCTATGGCTCTGAATGCTGACTCCAGGGCCTCCATTTTCTGTAGGTCCGGTATCTAATCCGAGAATTGTGCAATAAACGGTTCACGATCTGTCGAACCATCATACACAGGTATAGTTCTGGGTTGTGAGTCGACCCGTCTGATAGACTGGGTAAGGCAGACATTGCTGCCCCTATGGTGCTCAGATAATCGGTGTTTCCAGCTTTCTAATTCATCTTCAGAGTCCGTCATACAAGAGCTACCAGACTCCCACCCTACGGCCGGAGGATCCGCATAACCTTCTTCCTGCGCCGTGATAGTAGAGATGGGTTCCACATCAGCTTGATCCTTATGGTGGAGTGGCTTAGTGTACCGTTCCCCTTGTGAAGGATCCAGGGGCAGGATGACCCTGAAGTCTTTCCCTTCGAAGACCATATGTCTCTTCTTTAGGTTGATGACTGCGGCATTTTCCATTGCCCATTCAATTCCTAACAGGGCCGGGTAAGGGTTGCTGTCATCAATGATCTCAATTACTTCAAAGTCCGTGAAAGTGCTGACTCCATCAATATCTATTTGGAGATCCAGGAATCTTCCTAAAGGTACAATCTTTTGCTGGTTGGCTAGCCTCAACTGTATAGGGGACCAGGAAAGGGTGGGTTTCCCCATTTGCTCCCAGGTTTGTTTGGTTAAAACATTTACATCGGACCCTAAGTCTAGAATAACATCGGTCATATCATATGCCCCTATCTGAGCATTCAATCGCATTTCCCTTCCGGTCCTGCTAACTCGATGAACATTTTTGTCCTGACCACAACTTTGCAGAGATTCACAGGAAGCGATGACGTTCTGCAGCTCATTCAGAGCAGCTTGATTTCTTAAAAGTTTGAGACAACTTTGCAAAAAGGTAGATAGTATACTTACTTTATCCAGTGACGCGTCACGGGGTGGCGACTGAGGCTGCGCAGGCGCGCTGGGTGGGCTAGGGCCAGAAAAATCTTTCTTGGCCTCCATGAATGTCTCTTTCTCTCTGATGATATCAAATGCAGGGATTTTCTCAGGAGCCTTACGAACTAGAGCTTCGGCAGGTCGGTTTGACGTATTTTGGAGGTGTGTTGTAACTCCACTTCTTGTAACGACATTGATGGTCGCGGCAGGGCGGGGCTCCACAGAAATCATCTAGAGGTTCTGAGTAGGGGTAGTCTGTCATGCCTGAATCTTAGCGATCAACTGGGGGCACTGCTCAATCACATGATCTACGGCGCGGCAATACCGACACGTCGTAGTGGGGTTCCGACAATCGCGAGCCAAATGCCCAGCTTGGTTACAATTGTAACACATGAATTGGCTTCGGCCTCGCCCAGCCATGCCACCACGGCCTCCAGAAGTACCTCGTCCAGAGGCACCCCCCTGGTAACCATAACTATCGTTACCTGGGCCTTCAGTGTGCACTCGGTAAGCCTCATAGGTGAGACACGCATCCTCATTATGACCTACAGATTTGCAAAAATTACAGTAGGAGTTCTTAGGTCCCTGTCCATACCTTTGCAGCAGGTAATAGTGCTCAGGTCGGTGCTGACCTGTCGTTCTGCAGAGCTCACAATAGAGAACTTGTGGTGGAAAGGGGTTCAGTGCACCTATCTGCAAGTACTTGTTTACCAGGGGGCACCGTTCCTTGTCGTGACCTTCGGTCCGACATTGCGTACACCAAACCTCTTCGCGATCAGGTTTTTCCCTTTTTCATCTCGCGAAGTTCTAGGGCCATCGCAGCTAGCTGCGCTTGGATTTGAGCAATCCCAGAGTCATCCCCGATAGGGGCAGTCTCTAGTTTCATTGCGATTTCCAGAGCCTCCTGCTGGTCAGCAACCTTCTGCTGCATGAGCGGGGTTCTGATATGTGGTAACAATGCTGCAATAAACCATTCCTTGTGCTGCGCAGAACTAATAGTAAAGCTGACTTGGTCCAGTAGAACTTTGAATCTCTGATCAAAGTCCCACACTGATTCGTCGCGTCGTTGTTGAATCTCCTTGAGTTCAGTGATGCTTTGCGACTCCGATTTAGGATTCTTAAATTCTTTGATTATGGCCGCCTTGATCTCGCCTAAAGTAGGGCTATGAGTGCTGGAAAATTTCATGAACCATGTCAGAGCCCGTTCCCGAAAGGAAGTAATGATCTGCGCGGCTCGCACATCCAGATCTGTAATTTTCTTCGCGTTCCATACTGCTTCGCAGAGAAACCAGAACTGTTCTGGGTCCTCTGATCCCGTGCCTTTAAAGATGGGGAGTTTAATGTCATCAACAAGGTGGGCCATGGATTTTCTGGGGAGGTTGGGAAGGGGACAGGATGTCGATGGGGGGGGATTTACAGGGGCAGACTGGCCTGTGGCCGGAATACTCGGGCTTGGTTGACCCTCTGACGGCGATGGACTTTCAGGGGTAGCGGAGTGGCGTTGCGGGGTAACCGGAGAGTTTCGAACCGAAGGGTTTTCTTCAGAATCTAACTCCTCAGGGTTTACAGGGGTGGACGCAGTAGCTTGACCTAAGGAAGAGGGGTCAAAATATCTCTTATACCTTTTTCCGTTCCGCAGCAACCCACTTTGCTCGTCGAAGGGAGTGTTGCTTGCAAACATATGGTAGTACGACTAAACTAATGGTCCGATTCAAACAGCAATATACCCTTTTCGGCCAATAGTATTTTAATCCTTAAGCTAAATAAATTCAAAAACTTACCACGGGGACCTCTGAAAAACTGTCGTTCAGCTTCGCTGAAGGAGGTGCTCGTGTCAATGGCAAACTCTGTCACAAAGGCTTCCAACGTTCGCGTTGTCCAGAAGTCAACAGCATGGGATACCTCGTTGTTCACGTGTTGCACAAGATTGACCCTTGCGGGGGTCCACCTAGGAATCTGTTGAGCTTGAAATTTCGTCCTCCTCTCTGTTAACCTAGACAACCACTGGTGCAACTCTATGTGGATACTACCAAAAAAAATTTCATAAGCATCACAAAAAACATACCTTTGTAAAAATTCACTTGCACTACACCGCGGATTGGCATTCTCTTGCTGCGCAAATTTCAAACAGATCTCAGCAAACCAATCACTGATTTCCTTCACAGAGGGCCTCCAGAACATAGCCCTTGAGGTACAATGTAAACCCCTCTTGAGCAGGTACTGAGTTCAACCGGCAACGGAACCAATTTGTTGGGAAATAGGGAAGACCCGGGCTTAATCCTTTAATGTCGCACCAACAAAAGACCCACAGAGTTGGCCCTTTCGGCAACAACCTGCGCGCAGGTTGAAGTCTCACCCGAAACAGCTATGGGGGTGCCGCAGAATCAAGTTTCTGTAAGCAGAGAAGGGGATTACTGTACCTTAGCCTTTTAATAATCTTATTAATCAATACTTACAAAGCTTTACCATTCATTCACATACAACTTCGTAGATAAATAAACAGTCGTGACTTGCTCAACCCACTACAGGGAATTCACAGCGAAGCTAAATATTAGCAGCGATCTAATTTATCAGATGTCAACAGTTATTAATGCATAAAAGAAACAGAAACAGAAACAGCACAAGAAACCACAACACCGCATATAACGTGGTTCACCCCCAGTGTAGGGGCTACGTCCACAAACTGTGTTTTATTCAACTTGCTACAAAAAACCACAGTTTGATCTGCGCACTCAGCTGCAGATCCTTTCAGTCCTTAAAAGGCCGCGCACACAGCAGCAGGCCCCTGCGCACACAGCTGCAGGTCTTTCCTCAATCTTCTTTACAAAAACCCTCTGCGCACACAGCTGCAGAGGTCATCCACGCACACAGCTGGGACTTAACCTTTCCTTACAACATCAACCTTAGCTTCGCCTTAATCTTTCTTTCATCATAAAACCTAACCTATCTTCTTTACACAAGCGCTTATTTATACTGCGCATTTTTACAAAACCATGGTCTTAAACCATGGGCACCCAAAACCCTAAACCCTGGATTTCAACCAAGGGTTTTATTACAAAAAAGGTGTTTTAACTTCCCCCGATACCCCTAAGACTGTTTTGACCCGTAACTCCGCTTACAAATTTTCTAATTAACCGCGGAGTTACCCAAACATGGAGTATGCACCCCAACACACATAAATCAAAAAGCTCTTAAATTAACTATATCATGCCTTCCTCAACGATTTCTCCTTCTAAAAGTTACAAGAAGGAGAGGAGGGAAACCTTCAATTTCAATGCTTCCTTGGATAAACGATATGCACTCATATTGTGCTCCCTGTAGACATGGCTCAAGTCATATAACAAATGAACTGAAGTTGTCGGTAGTATAGCATATATGTCGGATATCTGATGAAATGCATTACTTTCTCCAACCTCTATAGATTATTTCACATTCAGAGAGCTTCTATCACTACACCGACTTGATCACACAACTTCTCGGTCAGTTATCCACTCTACATTGGCCTGATTATTCACTTTCTTGGCCACTCCTCTCTCCTTACTCTACACTCGTTGTTGTTGTAACCCTTAATTTTGATGGTTGTAAGTTGTTTTTAGTTTTCCCTTGAATGATTTTGTGATGTTGTATATTATTATCCATTTTACCTAATATGTTTTATGATCTTTTCCATCATTGCTAGGGTGCACATACCTGTTGTTTATGCCTTCTTAAGCTTGAAACCTCAAGGGCCTAAAAGTGCCGATATCTCATGTAGGACCCTTTACGAGTCATAATAACAACTATTGTTAGAGGATGTTATTCTCCAAATGATACACCAAAACCATACCTATCGGTTAATATTTATGTAGGGATGTTTTTCTCTCTCACATAATTTATCATACTAATGGGATTGTGACTATCAATTCAATGCCTTATTTGCATAGTGGAAATCCTACAACACTACACTGGAATGTCTTATGACTAACTCATGAATATTCCCATGGTTATTAAATATCCATCTATAAAGCACTATTTTGGTTTCATCATTTCTCCCATTCAAGAACAAAAAAGTAGACATGACTTCTCTCCCTACATTAAGTCCATGTGCACATAATCACTAGAATTTGTACTTCCTAACTTTTCACTCTTCCTTTTGACAACAAAAGTGAAACATGAAACAATATTTTTACTTTCAGGATCTTGCACAGTTGATGGCTTTGATCGAACTGTATAAGTACTTTGTTCCCAAAGTAAATTTTTTGAGACCTACGAACGAAGGGGAGAGAGATGAATGTTGAAGGACTCCAATGGAGAATGAATTGATGCCCTATTCTGCCTACCCAAAGGTCCTTTTATAATGAATATTAACCCCAACTTATCCTTTATTTGTAGTCTTATATTTTTCACCCATACTGCTAAAAGAAACACAGTTTTATGCCAATCTAGTATGTATCTTCATGTCAGAAGTTATGCCTTGTAGATGAATATGGAACCCTAGAAGGTAGTGTTGATTTGGAAATATGATTTTACAATGGTCCATCCCATATTTAAGACAATATTGGAGAGTAAGTTATGGTATAACATTAACATATTAATTTCAACCCTAAGGGAACGCTAACTTGAACAGAGTTGGGAGATTTCAAGTAGGTACCACCAAAGTAATGAAAGAATTCATATCAGCTGCTACAGGAATTCTTGGAGGCATATTTCCCAGTGGTAACCTACAACAATCATATGTATATGTATATGTATATGTATATGTATATGTATATGTATATGTATATATATATATATATATA
>LPNX011092458.1:90594-102027 GCA_001517045.1 Pseudotsuga menziesii | reverse complement strand
TTAGATTCATCATGATTATCTTTCCCACAAAAATTGCAATGACGCTCAATCTTCTTTCCTTTTGGCTTGGATCCTTTGTCATTTTTTAAAGAAGGAGCTGACCGAGAGGGTTTGGGACCCTTGTTGTTTGGCTTATTATTGCGAAAATTCTGTTTCTTGGGAGGCTTGGACTTTTCTTTCTATTGGGACAATAAGACTTTCCCAGATGTATCTGCATTGTTAAGTATTCCAAGATGAATGAGCTTATCTTGATCTCTAATTAAGGAATCACAAAAGGATTCAAGACTAGGCTCTTGATAGCTAGCTGCAGTCAAGGATTCTTTCATGGAGTAGGATGTAGATACAAAAACATAATATGCAGGTCCAACTTTGGAAAGAATATGGTAAATACATTGTTTGTCTTCTTTCTTAATCTTGCATTCTACACATAAGAGTCTAAGAGTTTTATACTTAGATAAATAGTCTTGAATGCATGAAAAATCATTTAGATTCAAGGAAATCAACTCATTCTCAAGTTGATGACCCCGAATTTCATTGTGTTTACCAAACATTGATTCCAACTTTTCCCAAACTATATTAGGTTCATCAATTCTAGATATGTAGAATCACAAATTAGTAGAGATTGAGATCCCAATCAATCCACGAGCTTCATCACATCTATTTGCCCATTTAATTTGCTTATCATCATTAGTGGGTTCTGTTTCTTTCTTAAGGTTATCCTAAAAATTCCCCTACTTCGTAGAACATCCTCCATACGAGATTTCCATGAGAAATAGTTAGAACTTGTAAGTATAATATCATAAGGGGCATCCATACTGTAAAATAATGGCTGAATAATAGAAACTAACTGTCTATATGCAAAGATCTCAAATAAATATTCGGTTAAAAAAAAACGACACTGAAAACTGATTCTGGATGATAAAGTTATGCTTGATCAAAGAAAATGTTGAAGATGTCTCCAATAGTGACGTGGCAGATATTAACTTGACCAACTAAAAAAAATAACCCCCCTCTTCCCAAGATCAACCTTTGACAATCACTTTACAATAAAGTTGCTTTTAAGTGAATCACTTTTGTAGAATAAGCGATGTTCACTTTTACAATAATGTTACTTTTAAATAGTGCAGAAATAAATTAAAAGGCTTAAGTGACTCGCTTTTTATTTTATTTTATTTATGTGAGATGCACTTTTACAATAAAGTAACTTGAAAATATAAATTGCATGCACTAAAAAGTAGCTTAATAAGACTTGAACTCAAGACCTATTAAGGAATAAGGCAACTTTGGACCAAGTGAGCTAAGTTTAAAAGGTACATAAAAGAATGGAAAGAGGAAGGGGGATTTTTTTTCTTTTTTCTTTACTCTTCTCTCTCGTTCTCCATGCTTGCCTTTTTTCCCTGCAAATCATAAAAAAAACAAAAAACAAAAACAAAAAAACTGTTTCCACACAATGGGGTTAGATCTTGGTTAGCTTACCCGGAAAGTCTACGTTTTCAAGTTTTCTCGCTATTTTTGATTTGCCGTGATCGCACAAGGTGCACGACAAAGAGCATACGTAGCCGAGAAGACAAGAAAAAAAACTTTCCCTCACTATTTCTGATTCACCGCAATCACGCAAGGTGCACGACAAAGAGCATACGCAACCAGGGAAGGCAACAGTTCGAGACTAAAATAGTAAAGATCTAATAATAAAATGACAAAATATGAGAGATTTAAAAAAAAACAAATCCGTCACTGTAACATTATACCTTCACATTTGCCGAAATGGGTGTTTCTGGAACAAACGGAAATAATTTTCGACGAAACAAAAACTATTTCCCAATGGGAATGGCACTCTTGACACAGTGGAATAGCTCCCATAGGCCACAAATGCACAGAAGATCTAGAACTAGAAACCCTTTCAAAGTTTCGGCAACATCGGTTCTAGATCTTGATCAAAACCGAAAGTGGCTCTTCATAAACGCTTTGATACCATGTTCGGTTACACAGGGTACTCCCAAAAGACCAAACACCTTCAGCAACTGCTTCACATAAATATATCACAAATAAACACACGATGTTTATCCCGTGGTTAAAACCCTTAAGAGGGAAACAGTCCACGACCCCAGCCAAATAGCTACTTGGAGCAATTTATTATGTAAAAGAAAGAAAGTTACATGAGCTTCTCATAATTGATCAACTAGCCAAGGACCCTCTATGCTCTTTAAATAGAGATCATAGACCAATCAGGTGCTAAGCCACCGATCAATGGTAGGTATGATCTAAGAGAAGTTGAACCATCAGATCACTCTATGTCTAGAACATATCATGACCATTGGATTAGAATATTTACAAATGCATACTAAACAAACACACTTTTACCTAATGGATATATTACACAAGTTGATCTTAACTAACTCCTAAGTGTCTAAATATCCTAACACCCCCTTCTCTTTGGGAGTAAGCCACAATGAAGGGGTTCCAGAATTCAGGGTGGAATACCACACTCCATTCCGTACTGAATGCTAACCCTTCATAGTCCTCCTCATGCATGCCAGAGTATACAGGGTGTCGAGGGCTAAAGGGATGAAGTGTCAGTAAACCAATTCGGACGTGTCATGAACGAGGTAGCTTAGTGGCCATTTTATCTAGGGTTCTTCTACCTAAGGTCCCTCTTGGTAGTGGGGTTCTCTTAGCCTATTGTTCTTCCATTTCATATTGTTTGATTGGGATTTCATCACCCTGTAGAGGATACGATTTGTGAGGGGCTTCTAGCTTGTAGCTAGGAGTTTGCTTGCACTCATACTCCATAGGTTAGTGAGTCATTTTTATTTATAGGTAGTGTTGCTTGTTGTATTTTTGGAAACTTTATTGTATACTCACCTGCTGTAATAGGATGTTGCAGTTTGGTTTTATAGCTTGCCTTTTGGATTGTGAGCCACCATTTGTACTCTCTCCTTCTGCACACTTGGTTGTAGTTGGGTTTTTGAGCTTGCGTTTGACACTCTTACACCTATATTTATTATATATCTCACCACCACATCACCACTGATCCACCACGCTACTCACATAGGCTTAGGGGGAATACCCCTCTGTTCGGTTCTTTGAATTGTCACCGTCAGATCCATATTTGACATCATTCACCATCTTTGAAGCCATATACTGCCTCTAATTTTGATTCATATTCCTATCAATTCGAACCTACCTTGTTCATTTCCCCATATAGCCCCATGGTTGGTGCATCTCCTAACCCATTTTAGGGGGGGACAGTTGATAGTGGGCTTGTGTCCATTCCACCCATCATTTTAGGTATCCCTACCACTAGATCAACACGTCCTGGTCCTAGTGGGCCCTTTTCCATCACACACGATGCTGCTGGTTTGCTACCCACTAGCGGTGGCCCCACTTCAGCCACCATGGTTTCTACCATACCACCATTTATGCATGGTGGCAGTGGCCCTTTCACACCAATTTTGGCTATTCCTACCATCCCAGTGACTATTCCTATTGTCAGAATTCAACCTTACCCAGCCCCAGTCATCCATCAAAACTACATTCCCAGTGGCACCAACAACATTGTCGGCCCTTCTCGATCCACTCTCGGTTCTAGCCTACCTTTTATGGATAGTCTCAACCTGCTTGATTTGGCATAGTTGACCAATGACCCCATTTGTCATAACCCACTATGGCATCCTATGGCTACCAAAATCCCCTCAGACATCCCTAAGTTCGAGGGTAAGGCGGGAGAAGACCCCCAAAACCATATTATGTCATTCCACTTATGGTGTTCATCTAAAAGCATAGTGGATGATTCTGTCTGATTGTGGTTACTCTAGGGTACACTCACCAGTGTTGCGACCAAATGGTACACTGAACTGCCTCATTCCACCTACCCATATCACAGATCATATCCATGAATGACGACATCGTCGTAGCTTGTGTAAGATCCAGTTAGATGATAGAATTTTCCTATATTGGTTTCTCAAAACCTTACTCCCCCCCATTGCCAAGGATGTTGCATCTGAGCAACCACAAAATGATGAGAAATCCATCCTGAAGGCACAATAGTTTGACCTCATCTATGCCCAATCGGGTTATCTGTACACCATTATACTCGATGCTCCCCGTGCTGGCTCCTCATGTCGAGATACACCAAGGGAATCCCATGCTATTGATGGAGTCATTGTCTCTATTCCTCAACATCCTCACTTTTACCCGGCCTCTCCTTCAATGCCAACCCATTTTGGTAACACCCCTAATGTTTCCCAACCAGGTTACGCCCATGATTTTTAATGCATAACGGCTTAGTCCGGAGCCACATATTCCTATGCACCTCTCACACCAGCTCCTCACGTTCACATACCAAATTGTTTGGAACACTCGTGTAATGTCTAGACGATCAAATTTACGGCCCCACCAACTACTCTTTCCTATTACCCACCACTTGTACAACCTACTCCAGATTTGACCTCGACTCCTCCTGCTTCTCTAGGACAGGTCTACGCACAACAAAACCTCCCTAATAAAACCACCCCTAATAACCAACAAGGCAAGGGAATACGACAACAAGGTAGGAATCGGGGTAACAACCAGCCTCAAGGAGGTGGCCAACAAACCAACCCTCCAAACAATAACAGATCCAACCCCCCTGTACAGAATCCCCAATGGCCCCCTAGACCGTTAGAAGAATAGCTACTTATGCTTGAAAAAACCAATGAGGACTGTCATGTTGCTCTCCAAATAATCAAAGCGGATAAGATTCGGTTGAAGTCCCACTACGACTCCAATGTCCACCCACACACCTTTAGTGAGGGGGACCTAGTCTTCATATACAACCAAGCCAATGATAAGATTGGGAAAGGGAAGTTTGATTCCATGTGGTATGGCCCTTATGTCATCCATCAATGTCTCAAAAAGGGGGCTTATCTCCTTGCTGAATTTGATGACCACCTCTTGAAGAATCCCCACAATGGGCTCTATCTCAAGAGGTTCTATGCCTGAAGTCGCTCACCATGAGTACCCTTGTGTGATAGTTCTTCTTTCTTGTTTTACATTGTTTTTGCCATGAGTCTCATAGTTTGTTTTCTTTATTTCTCTAGATGGATCCTACCTCACCTTGCTATTTTGGTTTAGCTGACAATGCAAGTAGATGGTCTCCTAATCTCGTCTTAGCTGTGTGGGTCATTTATTCCCTGTCACATGAGTTGATCCATATTGACAGAATGTGTGTTGGTATTTCTACCAATAACGAGGATGAGTACGACGATGTTGCTGGTCTCTTGACCGCCACCCTTCACTTGGCTATCCCCCACCTTGATGTATTCTTAGACTCCTAGCTACTTGTATTCTAGTTGAATAACTATTACTGGGTACATGATCATTGCCTCTTTAAAAATTTCCTGTGCACTAGACACTGGGTTAGACATTTCAAATCCATTTCATTAATGCATGTTCGAAGAAGTCTCAATAGTGGAGTAGACCAAATGGCTAATGATATTTTAGAGTGACACATTGATCATCGCATATAATAAATACACTCCATCATGCATCATCATATAGTCATGCATACATATGTCATATACATCATATAGGCATCATCATAAAAAGAGACTCATAAGAACCCATAAAAATATAAAAAGGTGCATCCATGTGCATATATATCATAAATATCATGTTCATTCCAAAATGAGAAGCTCCACAGGATTTCTCGGCCGATCATATATATCATAGAAAAATACCCATGCACCGACACATTGGGGGAAACATCACAAGATGGTAATCCTCCTCCTCCTCCTCGGACTCTGTGTCCTTTTCTGAGTCCTCCTCCTCATTGGAGCTCTTCTCCTCCATCAACACATCACCCTATTCTACCACTCTTACACACTCAGTAACAACTGTGATCCTCCTCATAAGAGAGATCCACTCCGAAGGATCCCTATAGCATGCGGCAATAAGGTCATCATTAAGGTACTGCCACCCATTATTGGTGACCCCCTCTACCAACCTCTCCACGTCCATCTACAATGAGTCCAATGCCATACTCCGTCGTTGTCTATTCTCGTGAGCAAGTGGATCTAAACCCTCCACCCTGCCCCTCCACATGCACACAATATGTCATAAGTATCTATCACACACATGAATATAACCATAAAATCATCATGTATATGTACTGCTAGATCCCTATACCTGCCCTTGAGGTTGAGGATCTCTAGGTCTCCCTGGTAATCCATCCCAACATATGGATAGTCCTCTATGAGGACTACAAGCTTCTGCCACTGTGAAAAAAGATCCTAGTTTAAGAAGCAACCCACTAAGCTACCTCCATCTTTGATCATCATATCGCACCATATCCTCATGCGAGGCTTGATAGGTGTCCCTTCATGCACCGCTAGATGCAGTCGTAGTGTAGGTAGTCTCTTAAAGAAAAATGAGCATAAGAACAAGGGAAAATAGAAGTCCCCTTTCACAAAGTTGGCCCTATTCTATGCATGCTAAACAGTCGTAAAGTACATCTAGGCCCACCCATAGTAGGTTCCCCTCATAACTCACTCTACCATCAAGAGCTAACCACATGAGAACTTGTGCAGTCCTATCGTTCCAAGTAAGTGCAACACCATAACTGCCATTGCTTGAGTCTCTAGATTCTTGATGACGCACAATAGTATGTATGACTTGTGCACATATGCCGAGGCATAACAATGTCGATTGCATAAGTCATCCATCAACACCCCCCTCTTGAGCTTTGACGAGGTCTCACCAATCTTGCCTAGTAGCAAGAGGCCAGTAAAAAAAGTATACATCTCGGAGGGTGATATCCAAACGATCACCCTAGATGATGAAACACTCGGAGTCTCGATCCCAATAACTCACCAACTTGGCCAACAATAGTTTTGATGAATGCATTAAGGGGATCTGAAAGAACTTCAGCAACCCACATCGGGAGAGCTTGTCCTGTATCGCTCCATCTTCCTCCATGCCTTCTCTAAGATCACCAATGTCTTGCTCTCGCCACTGGACTCTAGGAATCTTGCACATGCAAATATTCCATTTTAGACCCAATGATACAAAAATTCTCATTCTGGGCTAGGTTGCATCTGATTGCCCTCTTTGTGTGACCCAAGCTGCGCAAAAATGATGAACATGTACGACTAGGTTGCTCTGATTTCTGAACAGGTGCGACCTAGGTCGTGCCTATCTCCCTGACAAGTGGGGTTGGGTTGCACCTATCTTCCTGATAAGTGTGACCTGGGTCACTCCTTTTCCCTCAAAAAGTGCAACCCAACCCCGAGAACCCTTTCGGCTCGGCCATGGCCCCTAGACTGAGAAAAACTAAAAAATAAACCACTGAAATTGAAGGGATTGGTGAGAGCTCTTACCTTCAAGTCACATATCAAAAAACCACTATTCTAGTTAGAAGAAATCAACAGTTGTGTTTTGGATCCATCCACTCCAAGTTAGCACTACATAGTGAAAATGACACATGTCATGTGGTCCCCCCTTTTTATAGGCATCCATTTGGTCAAACTTTTCTTCCATGCATCACAGAGTCATCAGGCGTACGTTTTTCATGCCATTTGCACCATTGGATTCGATTTTCCATCCTGTATCTATTGACAAGAACCACGTCTTCTACTCTCCCTATGATTATTCAGGCCATTTCCCGAAGTCACCTCAATTTATGTGCCACCACGCGAAACAAACCTTGTACGTATTGCCATGTTCACGAGTCATCTGCTCCATCCATACTGCAAAATTGGCATTATTTTACCACCATCCATTGTCCCTCAAGGAGCTCCCATCAGTGTTCCACTGTTAGTCATATCAGCCATGCTCCTAGCATCATCTCCTTTGGTACATTGAACACTTCCTCCTTTCTTGATTGACCATCACGAAATTTCTGTTAAGCTCTTTTCTAAATCCTAAAAGAATGAAAGTATTGCCGAGAATGCTTGCTTCCTTTCATGCTCGTTAAAGTATTTGAAATGACGTTTATGCGGCCTCATTTATCTCCTTTTTTGGAGTACATAGACTATAAAAAGGAAAGGACCACCCTGGCACCTTCCATCTAGAAACGTTTCCCTTTGTATCCTTTTATGCTTTGTGGGACATTGGGACCATAACTTACAAAAAATCTCATTTATGGGTTGTCTTTAAGCTATTTTCCATCCCTCTCATAAAGAAAATATTGCCGAGCAATATTGGTTTAATTCATGCTCACAAAAGTATTTGAATGATCGTCTAGTCAGTATATGTTTAACCTTTTTCATCCTGATTGGACTACCAACAGAAAATAAGTCTCTCTGCCCCTTTTAGCTGGGAGAGCTCTCCTTTGTACACTTTTATCCCTTTTCAGGCTTAGGGGACTACCATATGGAAAAGACAACCACTGGAGTCTTCTTCATGTTTTCAGAATCTCTAAACATGAAAACACCATCGAGCATTTACTGTCTCGGTCTCGACAAAAATCCACGAGATAGTATCATATTGAGCATACTTCTCTCCCTTATTCGTGCTCCTTAAACTATGAAGAAGGCCCAAAATGATGTCTTTAGGCGTCCACACATATTACATATGGTCTCACATTATGAGAACATCCCTCCATTGGTTCACCTTTGTTCAGAGTACTCTGCGATGAGTCTCCCTTGGATCCCCTGGATATCACTAGTCCTGTTACTTCCCCAAGTATTTCCCATTGCAGTTATCTCCCCTATCTCCCAACTATGATCCCTTTCCCCTGAGTTAGTATCATTTGCTGCCAGGTCATCCTTTCCATCATACTCTAAACAAAGGAAGTTTGAGTCCCTCGTACTCCCCTTCCCCTATTCCCCATTCAGTGTGTCAGTCCCCTAATTGTTCCACATCTTTGGTTCCCCCCCTCGCGCTTCTATGAAGGAAACATCATTTCCTTGTTAGTTGGAGGTCTCCGTCTGTCGACGTTAAAACATCTATTCCATAGGACTAGAGGTCCCTATATCCTGGTTTCATCCACCTCATTTATGATTTCCTTGGACCACTTGAAAGGAGTCTTTAGCTCCTTTCGGGTTAGTTGTGTCTCCTATGCTCAACTTCAGCTACATCATCGCACCATTGAGATTCATATAGGGCATTGGTTCCTTAATTATTTGGTCGAATACCCCAGTGCTCACCTAACTCTAGCACATTGGTGAGTCTATTATAGGACCCATACAGTTTCATGTCCCTTGTGATCTACAGGCTGCATTGGCAACAATGTTCGAAAGCCCCTGAGTGACATGCTTTTGTGTATCTAGAGTACTTGATGCTTCTTATTGTACCACATAGATTCTGACTCTTAGTCATTGAGTCCATTCAGTTATGTACACTCTGAGATCCAACAGAGCATTGATTGATATGATATTGCATTTCATGAGAATGCCATTATTCCTATGTACTAGTCCTTCAGATCGGTCTATGTATTCAACCTCCCATTGAGGCCACCATTATGTATCACCAGTTGTATATGTATTGATCAACTCCCATGTTTTGAGCATTGATCCCCATTTCTATTTTTGAGACATTGTTACAAGCATTGGTATGCCCGCCTCGTCCATATACATGTTTGAGATTATATGTACCTCATCCATTTTTGAGAAGAAATACAAACCAAAAGACACTATAGTTCAAACTAGGAAAGTCCACACCTCCATGGTCCTCTCCAGTCTCTCCACCATTGTCACCATTTTCCCGTGATCCTATGATGTCTATCAGCCATACGATGAGTTCCCTCCCTTACACATCATTGGGCAATATGTTAACACAATTTTTTTTCACCTAGATCTCCATGGTCTAAACCATATTCATACATCATATTCCCACCATTACGTCCTCCATTTTGACCTTCACAACTAAAATTCCACCAAATAATGTCCAAAACTTTATTATTCCTCCCCCATAAATGAAGGGAAGTTGAGTAATTATTGTGATTTATCCCCACTCTCTCCAAAAAGGACCAAAAAACCCTAAAAATGAGAATGGGTAAAAAACCATAGATAAATACTATGGACAATAAAATACCATGGGTCAAAAAAACCTTGGACCATCCGATAAATACATTGTGAAGGTCTCCCCAAAAACACTTTTAGTCACGCTTTTTGACCATTCCAGAAACATTACATATCATTACTTTTTGCCATTATTCCCATATTTTGCCACAATATTTCCCATGGTGTATGTTGAGCTTGCTCCATACCCTTTTGTATCCATTCCCCCTACCTAACAACCACCAGTGGAGTAGACTGGAGACCAAAACCGTGGAGCTATGGGACCATTTCCTCGGATGACTACGGTGACCCAACTTCAAAGGAAAGGTATTTTTGTTCTTGTTTTGCATTAGTTAGGTGACTATATCAAAAAAATTAAAAAATATTATTACTATGGTCATTTCTTGTTGTTAGTCAAAGTCGAGTAATCCTTTGCACCATTAAACTCTACCCTATGATCTGGACGATCTAGGGTAGGTGATTTTGCATGTAGTATGGGAGAAATCTCTACTACAAGATAAATTTGATGAATTATATGAAACTCATGGAATAAGAAGACACTTTTCAGTTGCAAGAACCCCCTAAGAAAATGGAGTGGAAAAAAAGAATAACATATATATACAAGACACTACTAGGATAATGTTGAATGAAGCCAAGGCCTCATACATGTTTTGGAGGGAATATATTTATATAATTTCTTACATTCTAAATAAAGGACAACTTAGAGCCAACAATGACAAAACACTATATGAGTTATGGAAATGCATACCAATAAAAACCAAACACTTTAAAGTCTTTGAGAGCAAGTGTTACACGAAGAGAGATGATGATGACTTGGGAAAATTTGAATCCATAACTGATGAAGGTATCTTCCTTTATTAATCATGTAAAAATAAAGCTTATAGATGCTACAATAAGAGATTAAACAAAACTGTAGAAAGTGAAAATGTCATAGTGGACAATACAATATATTAGAGGATCAAATTACAAACAAATGAACAATGCGAAGAAATGGGATACAAAGAAGGAAAAGAAAATTTTGAAGAACGAAAAGAAGAATAAGAAGAAGAAATATAATGCCAATATACAAAAATACCTTCAAGGTATGTGCAAAAGAATCATCCTGAAAATTTAATTATTGGTAATAATGATGCATGTGACCAGACATGAAGAAAACTAGCAAGTTCACTAGAACATGTAAATATCTGTTTGTTGTCCAAAATATAACCTAAGAACTTCATATAAGAGAGTAAAGATGAAGGTTGGATTGTTGCTATGAATGAATAATTGGATCTAATTGAGAATATGTTGGGCTAAGGGCAGACCTGGGTTCTTATGCTTTTATCTTCGCACCAACAAACAGACCCATAGTGTTGGCCCTTTCGGCAACAACCTGCGAACAGGTTGCAGTCTCACTCGAAACAGCTATGGGGTGCTTCAGAATCAGGTTTCTGTA
>LPNX011092458.1:62046-90542 GCA_001517045.1 Pseudotsuga menziesii | reverse complement strand
TAACAAAGAATAATTATGCAATACAGAGCTTCGACATTCACTTAAATAGCTTCACAGTTTAGATAAAAAGACAGTTTCTTGCTTAACCCTTAACTGGGAATTCACAATGAAGTTAGTACTTAGCAATATATCTTACTTATCATTCACCTACTTATCAAATGCATAAAAACATAACAGGAACAAAAGTAAAAAGAACCACCACAACACAAGATGTACATGGTTCACCCCTAGTGTAGGGGATATGTCCACAGAACTGTGTTTATATTCAACAATTTACAAAACAACAGTTATGATCTGCGCACTCAGCTGCAGATCTTCTCAACAACCCAAAACTATGCACTTAGCTGCAGAACCTTTCTTCCAAAACCCTTTATGCACTCAGCTGCAGAGGTCGTCCATGCACTCAGCTGGGACTTAACCTTAAACCCAAAAATAGACCTTAGCTTCTTCGCATCACATCATATCATAACAAAAATCGTCCTTGACTCCTTTACATCAGTGCCTATTTATACAAGTGCACTATTACAATACCATGGGTTTAAACCATGGGTACCCAAAAACCATGGGACATTTACAAAAAGAGGGGCTTCGACCCAACCCCGAATCCCCTAAGACTATTTTGGACTGCAACTCCGCTTACAAGCTTCGCACCAAAATTGCGGAGTTGAGAAAATTAAGGACCTTCAAGGTCCGAGCCCCAACAGGCCCCTAAGACTCACCAGTGTCCCGTCCCGGGACACTCTGCTACTTTTCTGGTGGAAGAATCTTGTTGGCGAAGATAGTAAATTGATTATTGAGGCTGCGCATGATATCTTCGGCTACTTGCTCCTTCTCCACTATCTCCTACACTGTCGCTGTAGATGCTTCATTGGCCTTTTCCTGCACAAACGCATCATACTCCTTCAAGACTTTGAGCTGGTTTTCCACAGCAGTGCTCAACTCCAAGGCCTCGTTAATAAGAGGATGCACAGAGTTCACCAACAATGTTTCTTTCC
The DNA here is from genome assembly GCA_001517045.1 of Pseudotsuga menziesii. NCBI lineage: Eukaryota > Viridiplantae > Streptophyta > Pinopsida > Pinales > Pinaceae > Pseudotsuga > Pseudotsuga menziesii. The sequence continues at coordinate 89,547 of LPNX011092458.1, read as the reverse complement.
TTTCGCAAGACTCAATTTCTCACTGGAGCTCATTGCTATGCTTCACCTTAAGCATCTTCTGCATAGGAGGCAATGTCTTAATTTATGCTTTTACTGCGTCCAGCTCTGTCTGTCACTGCTTGATGGTTTCTTGCAGCTTTTCTACTTTTGGGTTGTCCTGCAAGTTTACCTAGGCCTCAACACTTTCGTCTAGCAGCTTTGATTCACTACTTACAAGATCTAATATCTTTGTTGGTGAGGCCTGAATATCTCTGTGACGTTGTTCCCTGACCTCTGGTGGACTCTCAAGAATGAGGCGAAGTTGAAGCTCCGCAATCTAAGCCTCATGTTTTGCTTTCATCTTCTCTATCTCACTTCGAGATTGTTGCGCATAGTCTTTCAGCTTGACGATTCTTTGCTCCAGTTCTTCTTCAGCCTGCATGTCAAAGTCAGGGAAACTTTGACACACCTCATCCAATACTCGCGCTAGTGTAGCCCGCTTGTTTTCTGCTTTCCTCTTCTTCTGTTTAGCTTCTTCCAACTGCGCTACGAGGCTCTCACTCTGCTTCATGGAATTCTCTAACTGCATGTGTGAGTAGTTGTCTCGTTCTCAAATCTCCTTCATGAGGGCCAATTGACAAAGATGCAGCTCCGACATAGACAACTTGGTGTAATCTATCTCAACTATCATGCTCATCTGCGATCGAGATGCTGCATTAGTTATTATAAGGGCTGCACTTGGTACTTGTCCTCTGTTGTTTCTGGCTAGCCATTGTCTCATATCTGGCTGTGCACCTACTGGGGCACTGCTTGCTGCAGTGCCTGTCGTGGTTCTTTCCAATAACGCCTTAAGTTCTGCAACTCGCTGTGCTACGCCAGCGAGCGCATCAAGATGTGTAGTTGCAAACTCTACCCATTTGCTAGATAAGACCTCTGTAGAATTTGTCAAAGCCTGATCAAGCTCTTCAATCGTCAGAGCAGGCTCTTCGATGATATTCTTTCCCTTCGACACCTTAGTTTTCTTTTGGGGCTGAGGCTTAGTCACTTCCTCTACTTCGGGAGACTTGCACCTATCTGGGCGATTGGGGTCTCAGATGGTTTTGACTGATTCTTATTCTTCTTCATCAGCTCCGTCATCTCCACCCTGGTCAACTTCGCTCTGCTGTGACTCATCTTGTTCTTCACTCCCTTCGAGTGGGTCATTCTACTACGGCTAACTAGGACCTACGCCCACATCTGTTACTGGGGGGACTGGTATGTTGGGCCTTGTTCCTGCATCCTTCATCCATTTAGCTGCCACTGCTGAACTACTATGAGGATGTCCTCCTGGTTTACTATGTATGGTAATTTCCACCATGCATGTTTATTATCTGCGCGGGCCTAGATGAAGACATTATGCATGTCAGCCTTGAAGTCGGCCACTCCAGTATACTGAGAGAATAGCTCATTACTGAGCTGTGGTGTTTTCAGGATCTCATATGAAATACTCATCGACTAGAAGGCGAACACATAGTTTGTCATCTGCTGTAAGGCCTTATCCTGCGAAACCCAAAGAGATGCATACCTTGCTATGCTAGGCATCTCCGGAGGCACATCAACAAACTATGCCTCAGTAGGTTCTCTCCATCCTACCAGTGCAAGAAGCACTAACAACCATAAATAATGAAAGGGTCTAAATTTCTCCTGTGCATCGCGGACATCTTTAAGGAATTCTCTAGCAATGTTCTCTGCCCATTTGTAACTGTAGCCTTCGGCACAGTTTGCAGCAATACTGACAATCGGGGCAAGTAATTCATTAGGTATGCACTTTCGCATTAATTTACATGCTAGGAGCTCTGCGGCGAAGTGAATGTTTTGGTGCCAAATTGTCGGGGTTTGATACCCTCTCTTTCCTTTTGTCAGACCGAAGCGGTCCTTCATGTGCTGCGCCAGCTTCGTATCTTCGTGCTTTGAAACAAATTCAATTCTGGGATCAGGCCCTTCCTTTGGAAATCCTGTGATCCTATGAATCAGCTCTCCATCGATAGGAATTCTCTGGTTTCCATTCCATAGGTTCCCATCATGCACCAATGCCAATAGCTGCTTGACCACCACGGTAACCTGCGTGCTGCGACCAAAGTCAGGGACATTCAGCATCTTCAACAATCCAGCTTGCTCCAAGCCAGAAGCCCACTGTTTCACTTCTAGCAACGTCGTTCCAGCCTCCGGATAATGGACGGAGTGTAAGTATTTCCCAGGTGCGAACTTTGGAAACTTCCCACAATCATTCGTATCGTGGTCTGCATACTTGAGATGGTCTAATCTTCCAGTTAACGTTCCGACCAACTTCACACCCTGTGGCAGCGAAGGGGTGCGTAACGTGAACTTGGTTTTCTGCCGAGGTGGCTGAACTCTTGGTCGAACAGGTGGAAGATATGGCGGATGCTGCGATGCAACGTTCTCATCCTCACCGAAGTCTTGGAAATCTTTAGGTGGGAGCTCTGCCAAACCAAGAGGATTCATCTCAGGATCCTCTCGTGTCTTTCCTGATGGCTTGTGTCTTTCTTCGTTCCTCTTAGAGTGAACTTCAGCCTTAAATTTATTTTTGGTTGATCGTGTCTGCATCGGTTGATCCGGCGCTGGGGGAGTCTCTTCATGAGGTGCAGATGCAGGTGGGTTGCTCATAAGGTTCTGTAGACCCCTCTTTCTAAACTCTTTCAACAATTGCTAGACTTCGCGATCAGCTGACATGGACTCAACTCAAGAAAATGCGTAATGCAAAATTCGCAAGCCTGGGTGTCTTCTTATAGAATCCAATGACCAAATCTGCCATAACTGTGCATTAAAGACACCAAATCTGACAAAGCGGCTATAGATGTTGTCCAAACGGCACTAGATTTCCCAAAATCTCATCATTACAGGCAGTTAATATAGTTAACATACCGGCATCGCCAAATCTGATTTTTTCCAACAGTCGCATTTTAAGCTTCGACACACCTTTCTTCTTCGGCACAACCCTAAATTCAGCTTCACCACAATAAGGACCTCCGACACAATATAGACCTTCGACACATCCTGACACAAGCTTCGACACTTCGTAAGTTTTCCCACAGTCTGCCCAAGCTCTCTGAGAACAACTTCATTATAGTCTAGTACCCAATTTCAACTATTCTTGGTACTTAGACTCTTCTTCTTGCTATTACTTTGGGTCAGGGGGGTACAGGCCCGTCCCTGTACTTCTTTAATCTACTCCCATTCACCATGGAGGGAAAAATTTCTCCATTTAATTTAGCTAACTGAGTTTCGCCACCATCGATAACTTTCTGAACTATGTAAGGTCCTTTCCAATGTGTCTTGAACTTACCTGGGAACTTCATGAATTTACTATCATACAAGAGCACAAGATCACCATTCTGAAAATGCTTCTTCTTAATGTGTCTATCATTCCATACTTTTCTCTAGCTTTCTGCACTTGCTGCTGGAAACCTGCAATGAATATGTATTCTTCTAGTTCCAGTATCTTCGCCAGCCTTTCATTCAACACGGCTGGATCATCCATTCCTGTGAAGGTAGATATTCTGAGGCTAGAAACAATGTACTCCATGGGCATAACTGCTTCCTGTCCATATACTAGCCTAAAAGGTGTATGGCCTGTCAACTTCTTGCAAGTGGTTCTATAAGCCCATAATACTGCTGGAATTCTAATATGCCAATCATTTCTGTTAACATTGCAAACCTTCGTCAGAGCGTGCTCAAGGATCTTGTTAAAGGCTTCGATAGTTCCATTTGCTTGAGGATGGTAGGTAGTACTCTTCTGATGATATACTTGAAATTCTTTGGTCAATGCTTCAATAGTCTTATTCAGAAAATGTGACCCTTGATCACTCATAAGAATTCTAGGACACCCAAACCTCGACAAGATATTATCAAATATGAACTTCGCAGCTGTAGCAGTGCTACAGTCCTTGACTGGGTGAACTTCGGCCCAACGAGTAAGGTAATCAGTTGCTGCAATAATGTATCTTTCTCCAGATTTCTTTGCAGGGGGATTGATTGGTCCAACAAAATCAATAGCCCATTTGTCAAATGCTTGTAAAGTTACCTGTGGAACCAGAGGCATCTCATCCCTCCTGGATGGTTTGCATGTCCTCTGACAGATATCGCAGCTGTGGCAATACTCTCTTGCATCCTTATGAATCGTAGGCCACCACAATCCAGCTGTCAGAATCTTCTGTGCCGTATCTTTTCTTGCATAATGGCCTCCTGCTACTCCAGAATGTGCCTCAGCCAAAATCAATGGCTTTTCATGCTCCAAGACACATCTGTGCAGTATTTCATCTAGTCCCATCTTATATAACTGTCCTGCTATCAAGGTAAAGTTAGCTATTGTAACCACCAACTGCTTCTTCTGCTATGTTGTCATCTCAGAGGGTGTAAAACCTGTAGACAAGTACTAAACAATATCCTGAAAATAGTCATCAACCATCTGGATGGAAAACAACTGGGCATCAGGAAGACCTTCGTCCAAACTAGTGGGCTCTTCTCCTCACTCGAGCCTCGACAAGTGGTCAGGTCCCAGGTTAAGTCTTCCTGGCTTAACTATGATCTCAAAGTCATACTCCTGAAACAAAATCAGCCATCTGCATAGCCTTCCACCTAACACAGGCTTGTTAACCAAATACTTCAAAGCAAAATGGTCAGTGAACATCTTAAAATGAAATCCTAACAAATAATGTCGAAACTTCTGCAAGGAATAAACCATAGCTAGACCTTCTCGTTCTGTCGTAGTATAATTCTTTTCTACTGTGGACAATTTTCTACTTGCAAAAGCAATAGGGTGATCAATATTACCTTCACCTGACTGAGCCAATACTACACCTAAATCAATGGAAGATGCATCGACATGAACATGAAACTCCTTACTCCAGTTAGGGAATACTAAGATAGGGGCAGTTACCATATTTTCTTTCAAAATATCCAAGCTTTCCTGACATTCAGGTGTCCACTCAAACTTAATATCTTTCTTTAATTTCTTTTCCATAGGGGCTGTAATCTGAGCATATCCTTTAATGAATTTCCTGTAATATCCAGTATGACCAAGCATAGTGCGAAGTTGATTAACAGACTTCGGAGGTGGCAAGTTCACACTAGTGGCTATCTTCGCAGGATCCACCATCAATCCTTGCTTGCATACAATGTGACCTAGCAGAATTCCAAAAGGTGCACAAAAGATACACTTCTTTAGGTTCAATGAAATCTGATGCTTTCTACACTTGTCCAGCATAAGTCTTAAACTGGCTATATGATCTTTCAATAAACCAAAGATAGTCCAATCATCAAAGTAAACTTCCAAGAAATTATGAATAAATTCCTTAAATGCAGATATGACTACTATGGAAAACATAACAGGTGCATTCTTCAATCCAAAGGGCATAACGGTATACTAAAAAGATCCCATTTCTGTAGCGAAGGTTGTTTTATGTCGATCCTCTGGAGCAATTCTGATCTGATGGTAACCTGAAAATCCATAAGTGAAAGAATACACTTCTTGACCTCCGACATTGTCTAAAAATTCATCTGTAAAGGGAGTAGGAAAAGGATCATGTAAATAGGCATCATTCAGCTTCCTCAGATCAACACAGATTCTGATTTCTCCCTTGGTATTCTTTTCTTGTACCACCATAGGGCTGACCCATTCGGACTCTTCGACAGGCTCAATGATTCCTGTAGCGAGCATCTTATCTAGCTCCATCCTGACTTTTTCTTTATACTTAGGGTTCAGCCTATAAGGGCACTACTTCGCAGGCTTCGCATCAGCTTTCAAAGGGATTTTTATTACTCCTATATCACCAAGGATACCTTTCATTTCTGAGAACTTCATTGGAAACAGGTCCTGATACTCATGGAGGATTTCAGTCACTTTGCTCACCATTTCTTCATCCCAATAATCACCAATGGTAGCGTACTTAGGGATTTCTTCTGATCCAATGTTTACTTTCCTTGTCTTCAAGGGTTGAGTTACTTCAGGTGATTCGACTGCTGGTCCATGTACTTTGCAATGTCCTTCTGACTTAGGAATATTAATGTTGCGAGGGTCATTGTCTTCATCAATGGCGAGGTTATAGCATTCTACTGCATTAGCTTCTTGTCCCTTCCAATCAGGTTGGTATTCGACTATTTCTTTATCATTGAACACCTTAGTATGGATCAACCTAATAGCTGTGTCCAAGGCAGGACAAACCTCATTAATAGAAAATGTGAGCACAAAACTATCAATAAGGCTAACCCAACTTACAGTACCATGACGAAGCTCCACCTCCGCATACCAATTCTTTGCTACAGGTTCCAGAGTGTGTACAAACCTATGTACCCATTCTTCACAAGGTACATGCTTCCATGCTTCATAACACTGCTCCAAATGTTCCTGAGGGCTAGTCTTACCATTAAATCTGCTTCGTACCTCCCGAGGTTGATCCATGAATCTCAGGCGAAGAAACTTTTGGAAAGCTCTCCAACTATGAATATACTTTTTATGACCATTCCACCATCTGGCAGCTGTGGCTCTGAATACCGAGTATAGAGTCTCCATTTTCTGTGAATCTGGTACTTGCTCTGAGAATTGTATAATAAAATCTTCTGGGTCTGTCAAGTCATCAAAAGTAGGTAATATTCTTGGCTGTGAGCCAACCCATCTGATAGACTTGGTAATTCTTGCACATCGATGTCCATGCAGCTCATAAAGTTGATTCTGCCAATTCTCTAGGCCTTCGTCTGAATCAGTCATGCAAGAAATGTCACACTACCAATCCATTATACCTTCAGCAGTAGGGTTAACATAGTCTTCTTCTTTAGCTGTGATGTTGTAAATATGATCTAAAACATCCTGATCTTCATCTCTGACTGGCTTTGTATACCTTTCTCCTTGAGAAGGGTCCAACGGTACTATGACTCTCAAGCCTTTTCCTTCAAAAGTCATTTGTCTATTATTAAGGTTGATTATTGCATAATTGTCTATTGCCCATTCAATTCCTAGCAAGGCTAGATAGGGGTTGCTATCATCAATTATTTCAATGACTTCAAAATCTGCTAAGGTACTGACTCCATCAATATCCACTGGTACACTAGGGAATCTTCCCAAGGGCACAATCTTCTACTGATTGGCTAATCTCAACTGTATAGGGGACCATTCAAGCGTAGGTTTTCCCATTTGTTCCCATGTCTGCTTAGTTAGGACATTCACTTCTGATCCCAGGTCTAAAATGATATCAGTCATGTCATAATCTCCTATCTGAGCATGCAATCTCATTTCTCTTCCAGTCCTTCTAACTCTATTAACAATTTTTCCTTTATCAGAGCTTCGCTGAGGTTTGCAATATTGAATAAATTTCTGTAACTCATTCAAAGCATTCTGATTTCTTAATAGCTTCATACAACTCTGTAAAAATTATGTCAGTGTACTTACTTGATCCGACGAAGATTCTTGAAACTGTAACTGTTGTTGATGCTGTTGCGTAGTTGCTACTGATGTTCTCAGACCAGCAAAGTATTTTTTAGCTTCCATAAATGTTCCTTTTTCTCTTCCAACATCGAAGGCTGGGATTTTCTCTGGGGTATTACGGACCCAAGACTCATCAGGCTGTTTCCCCTTATTCTGCACTTGCATCGTAGTTCCACTCCTTGTAACAATGTTAATGGCTGGGCCAGGTCTTTTCTCTACAACAATCATCTGAACATTCTAAGTAGGAGCACCATTTCTTTCTTGTATCTTGGCTATCAAATGTGGGCATTGCTCAATCACATGATCGAATGTTCTGCAATATCGACATGTCATAGTTGGATTTTGACAGTCTCTAGCTACATGTCCTACCTGATTACAGTTATAGAAAATAACCTGGCCTCATCCTCTTCTAGGCATACCACCATGACCACAACCTCTGAAATTCCCTCGACTTGGTGTACTACCACGGTAACCATATCCATCATTGCCTTGTGCATCGAGTTGTACCCTATAAGCATCATAGGTTCGCTCTCTCATGAGGTCAAAGCTGCGACATTCGTCTTCATTGTGTCCAACTGACTTACAGAACTTGCAGTAGGGATTCTTAGGTACTTGAACATATCTCTGCAGTAGATAGTAATCTTCAGGTCGATGCTGGCCAGTTGTTCTACAGATCTCACAATATAGGACATTAGGGTTAAACAGGTTCGGTGCACCAATATTCAAATAATTTCTTAATGCAGAACACTGTTCTTTGTCATGGCCTTCTGTCTTACATCGTGTACACCAAACCTCTTCTTGAATAGATTTCCCCTTTTTCATGTCGCGAAGCTCCAAATCCATTTATGCTAACTATGCATGTATCTGGGCTATTCTAGAATTATCTCCAACAGGAGCTGTTTCAAGTTTCATAGCAATTTCCAACACCTCTTGCTGATCAGCAACCTTCTGTTGCATAAGTGGAGTCCTAATATGAGGCAATAGTGCTGCAATGAACCATTCTTTATGCTATTCTCATCCAATAGTGAAGCTAACTTGATCCAACAAAACCTTGAACCTGTGATCAAAGTCCCAAACTGATTCACCTCGCTTCTGCTGAATTTCTTTCAGTTCAGTTATACACTGTGACTCTGATTTAGGCTTCTTGAATTCTTTAATCATTGCTTTTTTAATATCAGCTAAGATATAGTTCTGAGTACTGGAAAACTTCATAAACCAGGTCAAAGCTCGATCTCTGAAAGAGGTGACTAGCTGCGCTGTTCTTGTATTTTGATCCATAATATTCTTAGCAGTCCAAACAGCTTCGCATAAGAACCAAAACTGCTATGGATCCTCTGATCCAGTTCCTTTAAAGACCGGGAGCTTGATATCATCATTCATATGGGCCATAGTGAATCGAGGGGGGGGAGGGGGGGGAGGAGGAGGGAGACTGGTAACAAGAGGAAGGGAACTTACTGAGGTAGACTGACCTATGACAGGACTACTCGGGCTAGGGTTACTTTCAGACTGCGAAGGGGTCTCAGGGATAACAGATCTTCGCTACAGAGTTATAGGAGGGTTTCTAACAAAAGGGGTTTCTTCAGATTTAGACTCTTCTGGGCTTAATGAGGTATAATCGGTATTCTAGCCTAGGGTATAGGATCCATGAGTTCTCTTATATCTTTTACCGTTGCGAAGCAAACCACTTTGCTCGTCGAAGTCACTTTCGCTTCCAAACATAAGTTAGTAGCAATAAATCTAGCAATCTGATTGGATAAGCAATATGCCTTTCTCAACCAAGAGCATTTTAATTTTTAGACTTAATGAATTCAGGTACTTACCCCTTGGTCCTTTGAAAAACTATCTTTCTGCTTTGCTGAAAGAAGTATGTGTGTCGATGGCGAACTCCATCAGAAATGCTTCAAGGGTTTGCGTAGTCCAGAAGTCAACATCTCTTGATACCGCGTTGCTCATACTTTTCAATAGCTTAATTCTTTTAGGGGTCCAGTCAGGAGACTGATATTATTTGAAGTTGTCCTTTCTTTCTGTCAACCTGGATAACCACTGGTGCAATTCTATGTGGATACTAGCAAAGAAAATTTCATAGATATCAGTAAAAACGTACCTTTGTAAGAAGTCGTCTGAGCTATGACGAGGGTGCTTATTCTCTTGTTCAGCAAATTTCAGATAAGTATCTCCAACCCATTCATTGATTTATTTTACTGAGGGCCTCCAAAACATGTCCCTCCAGGTACGACGTAGATCCCTCTTGAAGCAGATACTGGTTCAACCGACAACGAAACCAATTTGTTGGGCTAAGGGCAGACCCGGGTTCTTATGATTTTATCTTCGCATCGACAAACAAACCCACAGTGTTGGCCCTTTCGGCAACAACCTGCGAATAGGTTGCAGTCTCACCCGAAATAGCTATGGGGTGCCGTAGAATTAGGTTTCTGCAGGTGAAAGAGGGATATTACTATACCTTTAGCCTTAACAAAGAATAATTATGCAATACAGAGCTTCAAAATTCACTTAAATAGCTTCCTAGTTTAGATAAAAAGACAGTTTCTTGCTTATCCCTTAACTGGGAATTCACAACGAAGTTAGTACATAGCAATATATCTTACTTATCATTCACCTACTTATCAAATGCATAAAAACATAATAGGAACAAAAGTAAAAAGAACCACCACAACACAAGATGTACGTGGTTCACCCCCAGTGTAGGGGCTATGTCCATAGAACTGCGTTTATATTCAACACTTTACAAAACAACAGTTTTGATCTACACACTCAGCTGTAAATATTCTCAACAACCCAAAACTACGCACTTAGCTGCAGAACCTTTCTTCCAAAACCCTCTGTGCACTCCGTTGCAGAGGTCGTCCACGCAGTCAGCTGTAACTTAACCTTAAACCCAAAAATAGACCTTAGCTTCTTCGCATCACATCATATCATAACAAAAATCGTCCTTGACTCCTTTACATCAGTGCCTATTTATACAAGTGCACTATTACAATACCATGGGCTTAAACCATGGGTACCTGAAAACCATGGGACATTTACAAAAAGAGGGGCTTCGACCCAACCCCGAAGCCCCCCCCTAAGACTATTTTGGACCGCAAATCCGCTTACAAGCTTCGCACCAAAATTGCAGAGTTGCCAAAATTAAGGACCTTCAAGGTCCGAGCCCCAACAGGCCCCTAAGACTCACCAATGTCCTGTCCCGGGACACTCTGCTTCTTTTCTAGTGGAAGAATCTTGTTGGTGAAGATAGTAAATTGCTTTTTGAGGCTACGCATGATATCTTCGGCTGCTTGCTCCTTCTCCACTATCTCCTGCACTGTTGCTGCAGATGCTTCATTAGCCTTTTCCTGCGCAAACGCATCATACTCCTTCAAGACTTTGAACTGGTTGTCTGCAATAGTGCTCAACTCCAAGGCCTCGTTAATAAGGGGCTGCACAGAGTTCACCAACAGTGTTTCTTTCCTTTTGCAAGACTCAATTTCTCGCTGGAGCTCCTTGCTATGCTTCACCTTAAGCATCTTCTGCATAGGAGGCAATGTCTTAATTTCTGCTTTTACTACATCCAGCTCTGTTTGTCGCTGCTTGATGGTTTCTTGCAGCTTTTCTACTTCTGGGTTGTCCTAGAAGTTTTCCCAGGCCTCGATACTTTCATCTAGCAGCTTTGATGCACTACTTACAAGATCTGAGATCTTTGTTGCTGAGGCCTGAATATCTCTGCGACGTTGTTCCCTGAACTTTGGTGGACTCTCAGGAATGAGGCGAAGTTGAAGCTCCGCAATCTAAGCCTCATGTTCTACTTTCATCTTCTCTATCTCGCTTTGAGACTATTGTGCATAGTCTTTCAGATTGACGATTCTTTGCTCCGGTTCTTCTTCAGCTTGCATGTTGAAATCAAGGAGACTTCGACACGCCTCATCCAATACTCACGCTAGTGTAGCCTGCTTGTTTTCTGCTTCCCTCTTCTTCTGTTCATCTTCTTCCAACTGCGCTACAAGGCTCTCACTCTGCTTCATGCAATTCTCTAATTGCATGTGTGAGTAGCTGTCTCGTTCTCGGATCTCCTTCATGAGGGCCAATTGACAAAGATTCAGCTCCAGCATATCTCAACTATCATGCTCATCTGCGATCGAGATGCTGCATCAGTTATTATAAGGGCTGCACTTGGTACTTGTCCTCTATTGTTTCTGGCTGGCCATTGTCTCGTATCTGGGTGTGCGCCTACTGGGGCACTGCTTGCTGCAGCGCCTATCGCGGTTCTTTCCAATAACGCCTTAAGTTCTGCAACTTGCTATGCTACGCCAGCGAGCGCATCAATATGTGTAGCTGTAAACTCTACCCATTTGCTAGATAAGACCTCTGTAGATTTCGTCAGAGCCTGATCAAGCTCTTCAATCGTCAAAGTGGGCTCTTCGATGATATTATTTCCCTTCGACGCCTTAGTTTTCTTTCGGGGCCGAGGCTTAGTCACTTCCTCTACTTTGGGAGACTTGCGCTTATCTAGGCGATTGGGGTCTCAGATGGTTTTGACAGATTCTTCTTCTTCTTCATCAGCTCTGTCATCTCCACCCTGGTCAACTTCGCTCTACTGCGACTCATCTTGTTCTTCGCTCCCTTCGAGTGGGTCATTCTAATGCGGCTGACTAGGACCTGTGCCCACATCTGTTACTGGAGGGACTGGTATGTTGGGCCTTGTTCCTGCGTCCTTCATCCATTCAGTCCGCCACTGCTGAACTACTGCGAGGATTTCCTCCTGGTTTACCATGTATGGTAATTTCCACCATGCATGTTTGTTATCTGCGTGGGCCTGGATGAAGACATTATGCATTTCAGCCTTGAAGTCGACCACTCCAATATACTAAGAGAATATCTCATTACTAAGCCGCGGTGTTTTCAGGATCTCTTATGAAATACTCATTGAATAGAAGGCAAACACGTAGTTCATAATCTGCTGTAAGGCCTTATCCTGCGAAACCCAAAGAGATGCATACCTTGCTGCGCCAGGCATCTCCGGAGGCACATCAACAAACTGTGCCTCGGTAGGTTCTCTCCATCCTACTAGTGCAATAAGCACTAACAACCATGAATAATGAAAGGGTCTACCTTTATCCTATGCATCGCGGACATCTTCAAGGAATTCTCTAGCAATGTACTCTGCCCATTTGTAACTGTAGCCTTCAGCATAGTTCGCAACAATATTGACAATCGTGGCAGGTACTTCATTAGGTCTGCACTTCCGCATTAATTTGCATGCTAGGAGCTCTGCGGTTCTGAAAGATATTTCATTTTTGTAATTATTATTTAGATAAAACTATTTCGATGAGTAGGATGAAAAGCAGTTAGGGTTTGGTCCTTAACCAATTTTGAAGGATAGTATTAATGTATGTCACAAAGAGGACTGATGGTTCGATTTTTTTTGGCTGGCAAGAGGAGGTCTTCAGACTTGTCCATAAGCGAAGTAAATGACTCTTATATGTATTTGAAAGACTGATTATGAAATATATGCTCTATTTACCCTTTAGTTTGTTCTCTGGCTTCATTTATAGCTTGTTTTAGCTACTCATTTGGTAATTTCATTGCTGGTTTAAAGTGTTTATACTTGTAGTGCTTGCCATTTGTGGATGAACCTTAGTGTTGTTTTCTGTTGGATAATGGTTACTATGTTATGCATCTCAGTTTTTATATTCTTATGGTTTAGTGTTTATTTGGATTTATGAATGCATTCCCTCTTGTCATCAAACTTATCAACCAAAAAACCCTAAAAACCCTATTTTGTTTTATTGAAATATTTGAGATTATGTTGGCTTGTTCTCTTGTAGTCTGGGAACAATTTCTGGCATAAACACTTCCTATTGCCTGAGATGTGGCTATGGGCGGTGTTGTTACAAAGGAACATGATATTATTTGGGCTCAATATTTAGACTTACTTTATTCTCAATTCGGGACCTTATATGATTTGATACCTAATTCTCCTTGTCCCAGAACCGTTCCTACCAAGACACCTGCTAAAAATCCTGTACATGGTGTTGTAGGTTCAATCTAACCTCCATCCACAACAAAACCTACCAAGCAACAGAGTTATTCTACTCCTACTTCTTCTACTCCTACTATTTCTGCTAAGGTGAATGCTATCCAATATTTGCAAACACCCAGTAATAAGAAATAAGGTAAAGGTAAAACTAATTTTTTTTGGAAACCAACAGGATAATCCTAAGACCATGACTCTAGATAACGGTTCCAATCCCAAATGAAAAGATAAATACCTCTGTGTGTTGTGTGGAGGTGATCACTTCATGAAGGAGTGTCCTAGACATGAATAAATCAATAAATTTTAGAAAAATAATCCCGCACTAACAGTGCTAACTGACCCTTCCCCATCTCAACAATAATTAATCGATCATACATCTTTTCATACTCCCTCTTCCTCCACCGAGGAAATCAAAATGATGTCCACCGAGACTGTTGCGCTAACCACATGAAATCAAACTTATGATAAACCTCCCAAGAAGAAAGATGAAGGTGCTTCTCTCGAGAAGGATCCTTCTTCCAATACTTCTCCTCCAACTCCTTCTAATGGCCCTCTTACCATTGATAAACCTAGTTTTGGCACGATTTTGCGCCCTCCTAAGAGTACAATTCAGAAGTCAGTTTTCAATCCTAGTGCTCAAGCTTCCCAATTCTACAACGTTGTTGAATATTTAGCTCCGGAGCCTTGCACCATGTCTACACTAGAAGTACTCCAAAGTTTCCCTGCATAGCGTAAAAACTTGTTGTCAGCATTAGGGGCCTTAGATCCGGAGAATTCCACTACAATCAGTTTTAATGTGGAGAACTACAAATCGAGGTTATCCCACCAACTTGCGTTTCAAATCATGACTAGGGTGGTAGGTAAGAAATTTCATCGGACTGTATTAGATGAAGGAGATTCCACCTCAGTTTTATCTATGTGCTGTTGGAGAGCCATTGGTTCTACTGAACTTAATCAGTAACCAACCACCTTGAAATCCTTTGATAGACAAGGTTTCTAGCCTCATGGCTTGCTACCAACACTATATATCGAGCTGGGGGGCAATACTATTTCTATCCAGGTAGAAGTGCTCGACGGTTCGTTGGATTACAACTTGTTATTAGGAAGAATTTTTTTTTTATGCTATGATGAAAGTTGTTTCATCATTATTTTGCACTCTCTAGTTTCCTCACCGGGGAGAAATTGTAACTATTGATCAACTTGATTATAGTTCGCCTGATATCACTACCACCACGGCAAATAATGTTCCTATGCTGGGGAAATCCCCTCCTCCTTATCAAGCCATACTAGTTGAAATTTTGAAAGATTCATCATTTATGGGAGTCTTTCCAGCTATTGCTTCCCCTCATAGTACGTAATTTTCTATGGTTAACATGATATCATCCAAAACCGGGGGTGTGTACAAAGGAAAAGAGATTTCTGAAATACCTTATCTGGTTCTTAATGAAGCCCTATACCATGCCTTTAAATCTACTTCTGATTCTTAATTTGATGATCATCATGTGGTATAAGCATCAGATCCCTACCATCTACCTTATTGGCTAGATTCCCCTCTCCCGACTCTAGATTATCTCTTATAGACTTTTCCATCGAACAAGTCTATTATGGATATTATGAGTCTGAATGAATATTTATGGGAAGATCATCATCATAGATATTATTTTCTTCCTAATACCGATTTAGTGGATTACAATTTTGTATCTCTTATCAGTTCCTATATTGTCAAACATCCTCAAACGCTTGTATTATTATAAGGTGTTTATTATAAAGGGAATTTGTGCAACATTACTCAAACTATCCCCGTCTACATATCATAAAAGACATGAGTTTTTGAACATGTTCACGTTGTCTAGAACTGTTCAACAATATAAATTTAAGGATACCAAGCTATTTTTTTCCTGGAGTTACGAAGAAATGCCTGGGATTGATCCATCCATTGTAGTACATGAGATCAAGACTTAACCGATGAAAAAATCAATTAGGCAGAAACTCCGTCAGATCCACTTGAGGAAATATGCAACGATAAAAGATGAGGTTGAGAAACTTTTGAAATATGGTTTCATTTATCTCGTGCCATTGACCGAGTTGGTATCTAATATTGTTCCCGTTTCCAAGAAGTAGGGCACTCTTAGGGTTTGCATTGATTTTAGGGACTTAAACAAAGCTTGTCCTAAAGACAACTTTCCTACTCTCCACATTGATCAAATCATTGAAAACTGTGCTGGAAGTGTCGTATTCTCCTTTATGGATGGCTTCTCCGTCTACAATCAGATTGAAATATTACTCGTCGATCAACACAAAATGACATTCATTTTCCCATGGTGAACCTTTGCATACCGTAAGTTACCTTTTGGCTTGAAAAACACTGGAGCCACATTCCAATGAGCCATGTCCTATGCATTTCATGATATCGAGCACATAGTGGAACCTTACCTGGATGACCTTCTTGCTCATTCACAACAGAGAGAGGATCATTCAAGGCACCTTAGTTAGACATTTTCCTTCGATGTCGTCACTATCATATTCAGCTTAATCCACATAAGTGCCTATTTTGTGTGGAGACTGGACATCTTATTGGATTTTTTGTTTCCAAATACGGTATCCGAATTGACCCTTTGAAAATTTCTACAATTTTTTCCTTACCCCGCCCAACCAACATCACAAAACTGCAAAATTTGCAAGGGAAGGAAAAATTTCTTTGCTGTTTTGTGTGCAATTTTGCAGAAAAAAGCATGGTTATATGCGTTTATTGAAGAAGAACACTCCCTTCATTTGGGATGATCAACCTCAACAAGATTTTGATAATTTAAAACATACCATAACACACTCGCTTGTGTTACACTGTAATGTCCCCATTTAAATAACTGCATAGCAGGACAATTCCACCAATCCTACTAGTTCCCTAGGTTGGATGGATACATTTGGAATTTTAATAAGGGAGCTAATAAATGATGTTTAGACATTAGAAAGGGATAAATATTTAATAATGTATCTTATTAAATAAATACAAGACAAAATGAAGAGTCAATGGAGCATGGAGACACATGGAGACTATGGGGCCCACACAAGCTAGAACTTTTGTGCCACATGGCATCCTCCTCTTGCAATTTTGAATCCATGGGAAGCATAAAGGTTCTTGGATGAGTTATAAGGCTAATACACTTGGACATATGCATAATAGGTCAAATTTTGGAATAAATGTAACTTACATGGGAAAGGAAGAGTCATTTTGGAGCTAGTGAGATACTTGGACAATTTCCCTAGCTCTATGACAACAATGATGAAGATTCTATGGCACCTGTTGGGTGCTATAATGTTTAAATTAATCCACCTATTCTTTAATTATCAACCGGGGTTGGTAAGCTTAGAGTTGACACAAAATATATACGAAGGTAGAGGGTGTCGTGTAAATATTTTAACAAACAAAAGATCGAAAGATCTTTCAAAATGAAAAACTGAGTCAAACTCCTAAAAATGCAAGTATTAAAGTAAATAAACCGAGACAGAATAATAAACGAAATAATTGATAATAAATTTTAAACTGAAATACCATCAACAATTAACTATTCAAATGGAAAACTAGGGTACAAGGAAAACTTAACTTATAAGCAACTAGAAAACTTAATAAAAGAAGCAAGTAGAAAACTTAATAAAGAAAACTTGATAAAAGAAGCAAGTAGAAAACTTAATAAAATAAATATCTCTAGGTTCTGTCCTACAAGTTCTTTCAGTAATAACACAACATCAAAGAGACAACCTAGAAACATACTAAGGAAAACACATATAACACTAAATTTCACATACAAACAAACAAATCAATCTAAAAAGCATAAATACAAAATAGTATTAAAACAAAATCAGTGATAACATTCAAAAGACAAAAACAACTTAACACACATTCAAGCAAAAAGAAATAAGGAAAATAATAAAACTTTAATAATTAACCTAAAACAATTAAAATTTAACTCTAAGGTTAAACAAAACTAACATCTAAATATGACAGTCAAAACATAATTCAGACATTAACAAAATAAAACTAAAAACAATCTCAAAATACATAAAAACACTAAAAACAGAACTAAGGGCTGAATGACAGACTGAACTATGGGTCTGAAAGGGGTGGCTGAATGACAGACTGAATAGGCTGTCCGAATGGCAGGCTACACAGTTAAAATGGTAAAAACTAACCTGAATGAACTAATCTTCAGCTGAAGTCATGCATATGTAATTCTGATGCATAGAGCAATAAACAAACCTACTTACTAAGCAAATCTAACAACAAAATAAACTTAAGTAAATTCATAAACATAAGCATAAAGAAACCATTGCAGATTAATAAACTAAAATGTAAATTGCATAAACTAATAATTAAGACATAAATGAAATAGATATAATTAAATTTACTTAACTTGATAAACAACAATTTATTTTATCTAACTTGCAAATAAACTGAACAATAAACTAAAAATGAAATGACTGAAAGCAAGACTATAAACAAACTATGTGCGTAGTCTAATTATCTAATTCAGAAATCAAATTGCATTACAGAAATAAAATAGACTGTGAATTAAACTAGCTATAACAGGAAAAATGAAAGAAATAAACAAGAAAAGAAACCTCTGGTTGATGAGGGACCCTCTTAGCAATCAGGGGCGATGCCTGGCTAACTTCTACTCAAATACAATCTTCAACAACAATGCATACATACCTTTATTCAGATGGTGGAACATAAATACAATTGTTTGAGAACAGATCAAAACATGATCTGATTCTTCTTGACTAACCTAACTCTTCTGGATAACTGATCTCTCTCACAGAGGCTGCTATATAAAATGATTTACAGGGATGAGAAAGTCGAACCTTTAGTGGTCGAATGCTCTCTAAATTTAGTCGATCTTGAAGGCATGTAACAGATCGCAGTCCAACTCGCAAGCATCTCCCTTGTTCAGTGCGAACAATCTTCAGATGTGACGCACATGCTTCTCTTCAGCATGAATGATCTGCAGAGGTGGCGCATAGGTTCCTTCCTAAGCGTAGTAGGTGACTGATGGAGAACAAAGGAGAGTGTAGTGGTGAATCTTCTAGAGCATGGGTTGAATGCATCAATCCAGTGCATGGATGGTTGATGTGGTGGTGAGCGAAGAAGAATACAGGATGGAAAAACATCTAGAAGACAACTTCATCACCCAGACGCATGGATAACATAATGTTTGCAGCTGTTTCATGTTTTAAATGCCCGAAATTAATTCTCAGCAGCGTGCAGTCTGATGGGCGATATGGATGGAGAGCTGAACAGGAGGCTGGGCCGTGAGTTGGATACGCTGGACATCAATCTAGGGAAAATAGAGTGTCTGTCTGTTGGCGCACTTCAAGATTGCAATCTACAGCAACACATCTCAACATCTGGCAAATCACCAGCAAGTTTCATGCAACAGGTTGGATGACGAGCTGGACATGCTGTGAGAAAGGTAGGCTGAATGCGTTGTATTTATTAATTTAGCCCAAGAGAATTATAAAATATGCAAACAATAATATAAATCAGTTAATATATCAAATGCACTTTAATAATGCTATTTTTAATTAATAAAACCATAAAAAAATGTTAATTAAAAAGATTTCATATAAACCTTAAATACACTCATAGCCGAGGTTGAATAATGATCTGTGTGTCATAAAATATACAAAAGATAATAAAATATGTGTTTAAATGAGTAATTTATCTGCCAAAAAATGATAACAAATCTAGGATCAACATTCCCCCAAACTGGAGAGATGTCAGGTCCCATTGAGCAAAAAGAAAGAAAACAATTTAGGAAGAAGGCGAACTAGCAGCTGCCTTCAACTTGGAAGATAAAGAAAGTAATTTAAACTTCACTCTTTTAACCTATAAAATAACATATCTTTCATGTCACACATTGTATGAAGATTAAAAATGAATTTATTGGATTTTCAATAGTTCTCAGGTTCAAAACAATTTTATCATTTATAACGTTTAAAATTAATTCAACTATGCCCAAAGTAAAACTTTGGGCAGGTTGAATATATAACACAAAAACATAAATTGCATTTTAAATAACAAAAAGATTGATCATTTTCATGCATGATTGGGTAAGAGAATAGAATTATTAACAGTGAAATGGAAGTAAAAACTATTTTCCCAGAAACAAAATTTAGTTAGAAAATTTAATCACAAGTACTATAATATCACCATTTTTACCGGATCACTATTTGATATTTCATTTGCCTTCATTCGATTCTTCATATGGTAAGACCATATTGAATTTTGCTGTAAAATATGCTTCAAGCTATAACCAAATTCCACTGTTTACATTCCTGAAAATACTTATAATTTGTTAGAGATAAATAGATTTGTCATAAAATATTTTTTTTTCTTTTTCAAATCAAATCCATCTTCCCCCAAACCAAATATATTGCGTGTCCTCAAGCCATACAGAGAGAAGAGTTGATTGTTCCAGAAAAATAGAAAGAATGCTAGCATGCTGTGAATTATTAAAAAAAAAAACTAACTAGTAAATGGAAATGGTTCAGAAATGTATATTCATGAAATAAAACAGTGCTTAGAAAGACCATGTAAATGATAATATTATAACCAAAATAATACCATAGGAAAAACTAGCCATCCATGCCTCATTATAAAGATATCCTATCATCGTCAAGTATTTTAAGTGTACCCCGGAGTGTGTGAGATTTACAACTATGGGTCCCATTTCTAAGATAATGACATCTTAGATATATGTAGAATGAGACGGTCGAGGCAAGGTCAACTTAGATCCATTCTCAAATGACATTATAAACAATTGTCCATGACATGATTTTTTTGAAGAATTTTTCATATATTATCACTATTTTACGAACTATGTGCAAAGTGGTGTATTAACAAGATCTCATTTACTAGATATTGCTCCGCTGCTAGCAGGTCTGTTCAGTACCTCGATGGGTTTATCTTGGTACCATGCAAGCATATCCCTGCTGCCAGCGAGCCTGTTCAATACCCCGACAAGTTTACTTGCACTTATCGAGCTTCTTGTTGTAAGGTTTTTACTTCGCGTTGACCCGCTACCAGCGGGCCTATTCAGTACCCCAGTGGGTTTTCCTTGTATAATGATATTAAATATATGGAAGCCGATTGGTACTAGAGCATGTCAAATCCTGCTAAACACATAATTCAATCGTTTTCAAAATAAAGTTATAAGTAATTTCATAATGGCCAGACTCATAAAACATGTCAAAAGAGAATAACTGAAAGTTGTTCTTTAACCTAATAGTCCTTCTTCTTTATGAAAGAAAAGTAATGTTCCCCACAGATAAAAATTCCACTTACTTTTGAGTTATTACCAAAATAATCAAGAGACAAGTTTTGATAACAAGTATAGGATGAACTAGTAATCCATAGGTGAAAAATAAGGATGTGAAAAATATGATAATGAAAGTGGGTCTTATCAAGCGACTGTTTAAAAGAATAAATCAGAAATATACATGCCTGAATCAAAATACCAAATACTATATGAATCATAACATAATTGGTTAAGTATGATATACAAAGGATTGATATAAAAAAATTATCTGTATAAGCTGCAAATTTCGAAAGTACCCAAAAAAGATTAAAATACTTGATGAGTATTTAGCATACTTTCATTTTCTAAGTAATATTCCGTTAGCTTCTCATAGAGATAATATATTTGTAATTAAACTGCAAAACCACTTGTTAGATGATTCAATTTATTCATAAAGACATAAAGGAAAAAGAATCTTGTGTAGACAACCTATTAGAATTGACTCTTATTTATTCAAAGCAACAAGCACATATTTACATATATACAAGTGATAATAACCCAAAATATTTTTCAAGGATCAGCAGGAGGAGGAATAGCCTCCCCTTCAACTAATTTCATTTCATTTTGCTGCAAAACATTTTGTATAAAATCTTGTTTAGATGTCGGTTGGTGATAGAGCCTAAGTTTATGTCCATTTACTACAAAGGAAATTTCTGAGCCATCAATTGTTTTAATTTTTACTGATCCATTGTGAAAAGCTGTAACTACTTCGTATGGACCCATCCATTGGGTAGTTAATTTCCCTTTAAAATTTTTAAATTGTGAATCGAATAGTAGTGCCCAATCTCCAGTATTAAACTACTTTTTCTTAATAAATTTATCATGCCATGTTTTTTGTTGATTCTGTGTTAACATCGTTCTTTGAAGTGCATCTTGTCTAATTTAGTCTAACTCATTAATCTATAATATTCGTTGTTTCTGTGCTTTATCCAAATTTATACCTAATTGTGCTGCCATACGAAAAGTTTTAACTTGAAATTCAATAGGTAAAAGGACTTGTTTTCCATACACTAACTCATAGGAGGTATGTCTGGTAGTGTTTCTCCATGTTATCCTATAGGCCCATAAAGCCCTGGGAGTCTATCTGCCCAATCCTTATGATGTAAGTGAATGGTCTTAGTTAAAATAGCTTCTAATACTTTATTAGTTGATTCTAATTGACCATTAGCCTAAGGGTGATAAGGTGAAGATTTGCAATGTCAAATGCCATATTTCGTAGTAAGTTCTTTCATTAATTTAGAAGTAAACTGAGTACCTTGATCAGTGACAATTTCTCTAGGTACACCAAATCTGGTGAATATTTCTTCAAATATAAATTCTACCACTGATTTCTCTGTGGCTCTAGATAAATCTTTAGCTTCTACCCACTTGGTGACATAGTCCATACAAACTAAGATATACTTCTTTTTACGAGACATGGGAGAAATTGGTCCTACAAAATCAAGAGCCCATTTCTCAAAAGGTTCAATCATAACTTGGGGTTGTAAAGGAATTTGATTAGATGATGTAGGTCTACCCATTCTTTGGCAACTATTGCATCCTTTAAAGTATTTGGCAGCATCCTTAAAAATGCTTGGCTAATAATAACTAGAATGTAAGACTTTATATGCCGTCCTCTTATCAAAAAAATGTCCTCCACATGTTCCATCATGGCATGCATGGAGGATATCTATCATTTCATCCTCCCGCACACATCATCGAATAATAAGATTGAGACCAATGCGGAAGAGATTGTTATCAACCCAAGAACAATTAGAACTCTGAACTATAATATGACGCTTCTCATGCAAAGACAAATGGTTTGGTATTTTCCCAGTTGCTAAATAATTGGCAATATCCGCAAACCAAGGGGTTTGAACAGATACAACAAATAGATGTTCATCATGAAAAGTGTCCTCAACTGGTTTAGTACCATCTTCTTGTTGAATACGGGAAATGAAATCTACTACAAGATTATCTTTACCAGGTCGGTTAATGACGATAATGTTAAATTCTTGCAATAAAAGAAGCCACCGGGTCACTCTACCATTGGTAATTCGTTTATTCATTAGAAATATAATGGCGGAGTGATCGGTATGCACAAAAACTTCATAACCTATGATATAATGACGAAATTTATTAATAGAATAAACTACTGCCAAAAATTCCTTTTCAGTAACAGTATAATTTAATTTGGTAGGGGTCAAATTTTTGCTTATAAAATAGATGGCATAAGGTGCTTGTCCTTATTTTTGGCCGAGGAATCCTCCTATGGCCGTATCAAAGGCATCAGTAGATATGTGAAAATAGAGGGACCAATAAGGACCCCTAAGTATTGGTGCCTTTGATAGTTTAGCTTTTAGGATTTCAAAAGCATTTTGACAAGATTCTATCCACTGGAATTCTGATTCCTTTGTAAGTAACTTAAACATTGGTGCAGCTATTTTAGTAAAATTTTCAATAAATTGGTGGTAATAGCCTGCATGACCAAGGAATATTCTTACCTCTTTCTGAGTTTTGGGAGAGGGAAGGCCAACAATTACTTCGATCTTTACAGGATCTACCTTGATTCCTTGGGAAGAAACATGGTGTCCCAAAACTATACCTTCTGTCAGTAACATTTTACATTTTTCATGACTAAGAGATAAATTCATTTCTTGACATCAGATCAAGACCTTCTTGAGATTGCCAAGGGCTTCTTGAAAAGTATTACCATAGGCTGCAAATTCATCCATGTATACCTCCACACAGTCATGTATAAGATCGGAAAATATTCCTAAGACTGCCCGCTGGAAAGTGGAAGGTGCATTACATAAGCCAAATGGAAAAACTCGATAAGCATATATTCCCCAAGGGGATGTAAAAGTGGTTTTGTCTTGATCTTCTGGTGCTGTTAAAATCTGGTTGTAACCACTATACCCGTCAAGAAAGGAAAAATACTGTTTACCTGAAAGAGTATCTAATACTTGATCGATAAAAGGTAAAGGTAAGTAGTCTTTAATTGTATCTTTGTTTAGCTCTCTAAAATAAACACAAACATGCGATTTCCCTGTGACTTTATTTGGAACTACTACTAAAGGAGATACCCATTTACTGTTGGAAATAGGATAGATGAAACCAACAGTGAGGATTTTTTGTATTTCTTCTTTTACTATATCCTTTAGAGCAGTATTCATCCTCCTCTGTGGATTCCTTACAGGTGACATGCTTGGATCCATATAAATATGGTGAATACAGGTATTAGGGTGTATACCCTTCATATCGGTGTATTCCCATGCAAATGATCTAGCTTGTTTCTTAAGAACTTTAAGCAGCTGTGCTGGTTGGTTTCACTTAATCTGACGTTTATATGTAAGAATTTGTCAGGGCCAGCCCCAAAAGGTATGGTATATGGTCCTATATGCTCTTCAATTGTGAAGACAGAAGATGTTTCTGTAAACAATGAGAGATCCATATTATCTTGAAAATCATCTCCAAAAATCTAATCGAATTGAACAAAGGACCGAGGGAAATCTATACAGGTTGTCGAAGAAACAAACTGGTTTAATACATTCTCAGTGGTCTGCTCCTGAAGTGCTAAAGAAAAATCACTAGGAAGGGAGAGATCATCAAAGTCTTCATCCCCAAAAGAAAAATTTAACCACCATGAATTTTCAGTTATTGGTTGGGCTGGGGGGTATAAAATAAGTCTTTGTGTGGAAAACCCATTGGAAACAGTCATCTCTCCATCCCTACACCCTATAAAATAATTTACAGTAGCTAACCATGGTCTTCCCAAGATAATAGGATGTAATTTAGAAGGATTCCTTGATTCTACTACCATAAATTCAACAGGGTATTCCCATGAAGCTACTGATACAACAATGTCATCCAAGACTCCAACGGGTTTTACCGTCGTGCGATCTGCTAGCTCTAGGATGGAAGGAGTAGGTCAAAGAAATTTTCCTGACTGTAAAACTTCTTAAACTACAGTGGTCATCATGTTGATAGCAGATCCTAAATCAATTAATGCATTCTCTATGGCGGTGTTATTTATAATTACAGTCACTACTGGGGCTCCTAGATTTGTATATTTTGCAATCCGGGACTGATCTGTCATACATTCAGACATTTCTCCTATAAAATGAATTGTAAGAGGGTCCTTTTGCTTCTTTCCTGGGCGTTTAATACATAGCTCCTTGATTTCCTTACTATAGATTGGTATACCTTTAATATCTTGTAATAGAGGGATTTTAATACATATGTTCTTTAATTCATTCAAAATTTTATACTCCAGATGAACTACAGGTTTTTCTATTATGAGTCTCTCTGGAAATGGATGAATTCTTTGCTCCTGAATAGTTTCTTGTGGAGGATGGGTGTGTACTGAAACATTTGGAATGTTCACATCCTCCAAAATAACATCATTCACGAGTTCACTTGAATCTTCTTCTTCTTCATTTGGTTCCTGAATGACAACTGATGACTTGGGTTTAATATTCACAACTCTTCTCGATCGTAATTGAATTTCATGCACATGTATAGTCAAAATAAGGTATGAGGGAAGAGTTTAAAAATCAATGTTGTTAAGAGCTTGAGTTGGTTTATTATTAGGGTTAGGTATCGGCTGTGCAGGTAATAATGTCGATCGAGTAGGATTTGCATTCTGAAAGTGATGAGGTTGTTGTGTGATAAAAGGAACTGGAGGTACACTCAAGTGTTACATTCAGTGTTGACTAAGGCTAACTGACTATGGCAGGTGAGAAATGAGCCCCTCCTGAGTGAAGCCATGCAAACCTAGAGCTAATTGAATGTAGAGGGATAGAACTGAATGTAACTGACTCCTAACTTATCTTAACTAGTCACTAACTGAACTAAACTGAACTTGGTTGGTTTCGACACTCCCACTGGCTCCTAAATTGTAGGGATTGGTCTAGGAGGCTCCTAAATTGATGCAATCAAGTGCAATAAATGGCAGTAGGCCTCAATTAGTGTTCCCCACACTTTAGTAACTAAAACATGCACCTCAATTAGGCCAAGTGGACCCAATGGTGCTAGTGACTAAAAATAGACTAGACGGACTCCCGATTTAGACATGACTCCTGATTTAGACATATGACCAAATTGGACAAGGGAGGATTAATAATCCTAACACCCCCCCTCAATGCTAACTTGGACAATCTGTGGGCCCTGGTAACTAAGACCATAGGTCACCCATTACATCAAGTAAAATAAAGTAACTGCTTAATACAAGGAGCTAGGGAAAAAACCACATGGGAAAAAATCCCCCCCTCTATCTAAGCAGGTAGAACCAGGTCTCAAGTTTGAAAAACTTGAAAATATGTTGCTGCAATCTTCATCTCTATGAGGTAGTGAAGCAACATGCATAGTGTGCTGTGCACAAGTATTTTGGGGCATGGCATGTAGACTTCTCCTTCTTCTCCAAAAATGATGATGGAAGGAAGGAGGAATGTAACCTTTGTCTCTTGCTGGATGAAGATGTGTATGATCATATCCATTCTTCTAAATGTAGTGAGACTAAGCCCTTGCCATATATCATCTTACAGGGAGTCTATTGCATCTCTCTGAAGGAGTTAAGATTGCATGGAATAAAGAAAGGGTCTTTCCTTTCTGAGTGTCAGGTGAGTTTTCGGTCATCTTCCTAGATTCCAGTTTGGAAGTAGGGACTGAATCTAGATCTGAGTCACCCTGAATCTCAATCTCATAAACTGATAAATATGGATATGCAATACTAGTAGAAGCTACAAAAGAAGTATATGCAATAATTTACCTTCGCTTGCAAGTGGCTGCTGAGAGTGCACTGGTTCTGAAGGAGGCATGAAATGTGAGAACTCATATTCTTTTGAAGCATGATTTGCAATACCCTTCGCTATGATGCTCCCAGTAGAGATATCTATGATCTCCACTGAGTCAGGACCAAATATCACTTGCTTTGGAGATCCAGTATGGGTCATCTGATAGACATATAATAGGTTTGAAGCTAGGGAGGGAACAAATAGCACATCTTTGAACCTTCCATGTTCAAGCTTGACATAGACCTTCCCTTTTGTTTTGAATTTACTGTGATTAGCCATATAAATACTAAGACCATCAAAGGACTAAAAATAAGAGAATGATTCTTTGGATGTATCCATATGGTTGGAAGCTACAGAATCAATGAGGAAGACATGTGCTGATGTGCAGCAAGCCTTCAATGCATGGCCTTTCCTTTGGTATTCTTCATATTATTCTTCAGAGTCATCCTTCCTTGCGCTAGAAGGTATAGAAATGTTATGTTTCTTCAAAAGAACCATTTCATCAAGTTGTCTTCTCATACAAGAGCTTTCTGAATGAAAGCCCCTTCCACAGTAAGAGCAAAGGACCTTGCCTTTGCCATTCTTCTTGCTTCTCTTCAAACTTGAAGGCTCTTTTGATTGATATTTCTTCACAGGAGACTCATCTCTTTGCTTCCCTTTGTCATTCACTACCTTATCTCCTCTTGCAACCAGAGCTTGATCTTTGGAAGATCGAATGATCCCCATTTGGATCAATTTATCATTCTCAGAAATGAGAGATTGGATGAAGGCATTAAGAGTGGGCATCTTCCAATTTGGAGTAGTGAGCCTTACTATTTGGAAGGTGGATACAAATACTGAGTAGTTTGCATTGATATTTTTGAGAATGGAAATGATGAGCTGATG